>JBBMKC010201605.1:0-24365 GCA_037834085.1 Bipalium vagum | reverse complement strand
TATTATTATTATTATTATTATTATTATTATTATTATTATTATTATTATTATAAATAATTTGAATAAATAAAAAAATGAATGTATGAAGGAATAAAATAAAAAGTGGGACAATAAATTAAAATTAAAATAAATTTTAAGATATAAATATTTTGTCAAGGTAAATATTAAAGAAAAGGTTGCTACTGAAGATCAAGACTGAAGAATTTGACAGACATCGTCAATAAAATATATTAAAGTTGATGCTTAAATTATTCAGTAAAAAACGTGCTGATTGTTATAGCTAAAATTGGACGCAACTAAATGTCACCATATTTATTCCATAGAACAACGTTTTCAGTTTCAAAGAATGCTGTAAATTTATTAAAGCTTTTCACAGCCATCCAGAAACGACTGTCAAGCATAGATGACTCTAACATTCTGTGTTTTCTGACATTAGAGCAAAGCTAAAAAATTTTCTATATTTATCACCGCTTTTCACACTGAATTATTATTGTGAATGTTCTTGGATTAGATTATTTAATTTTTAACATACTTTATATTTTATAAAAGATTACATTAAGTATCGTACCAAAATTATGCTAAGAACTAAAAATAATTAACTGATGTTTTTAATAAGTTGTAATAGATTTTTTTGTTTTTCTTATCGTTTTAGGGCACATCATATTTATTTATCATATCATGTCATGTATCATATTTATTTAAAACCAAACACATTTGTTTGAAAGCTCTTTTTCTGTTCTACGAAAGTATTGTAGTTTTATGTCATTTCATTTTATTTATATTTCACAGCTATGAAATTCAGTGCCAAGTTGATCAGAAATACAATTTCCTCCACACATTGTAATTTTATTTCATTCGATATTATTATATGTCAGAAGCGGTTCAAAAATGTTTAATGTGTATGGAAAACAGAATAATGAATAATATTGGTATGAGTAATTCGAAAATATTACATTCAGGACATGATACATATCGGTCGGCTATCTAATTTTGATGATGACCAATTAATTACAACAGTGAAAGAGGACAGTCGTCCAACATACAGTGATTTGTCTCAAAGGATAAATAGCAATTCAATGGCAGTCAAATGAGTGCAGTTAAATACAGGATGCTTAATATTATTTTGGTCAAAAAATTTAATAATAAGAAAATACTTGTTATTTTAAATTTCAATCATTAACAGTAACATCCTATTTTCAAAAAACATGGTTTTTTTGAAAAAACTCGTTATTTTTTAAATCAATGATTATTTTAAAAAGTTTACATACCCGCCTGATCATTATAACAAACTGTGTTTTCATGGACTTTGTCGATTTCTGCAGTATTTTTGTTTTCTCTCCTCTTGCGACAGCAAAAGATCAAAATTATTACTGAAAAGAAATTATTTTCAAAAAAAATTAAATTAAGATATTTTCTTTCGATGTCATATATTTTTTAATAATAATATATTATTATTATGTTACATATAAAATCTTCATTTATGTATTTTATTTTAATCTCTTAATTTATAAGTCTTTAAAAATTAATTTTTTAAATTATTAACTTCGTTAAAGGGTCTTACTAAAGATTAAATATACAAAACAAATCAAATTTTTTGTTTAAATGATAAGTTGAAGTGTTTTAATTACTCATAGAAATTATCAAATTATCTACTTCATATATTTGTGAATCTCAAAAAGAAATAAAACATTAAAAACAAAAATATTACCAATTATAATAATTAGTATAATTAAAAGTATCAACAGAATTATCCACCAGAGAAAAGAAGCCGTAGAGATTTGGTTTTCACAATTGCTACCTGAATAAGACGCAGAACATTGGCATTTATAATCATTTAATGCCGCTTCGTAAAAGCAACTTCCTTTATTCTGACAGGGGTTGGATAAACATTTGAAAAAGACACAGGTACCACCGACATCCGTAAAATTATTGATACATCTGCCCAGAAAATATCAATTGAGAGTTACAAACAATTACAAAAAAAGTTTCTAACACGCATGAACTATTTTGCCACCTTGCGTCACATGTTCGTAAATCCATGCAATTTAAAGAGTTACACTCTGGACCACTCTCACAACTTTTCTGTAATGAGCCACTCAAGTTGAAGTTGAGAACGTTTTGTTGCAGATCGTTCGGAATCAATGTCAATGTATTAAAGCAAGCTTGAAGAAAGGAATCAATTTTCTGTCATATTTGGAAAGTAAAGAGCTTTACTGGACAAGTTCTTGGACGGCAGAAGATTGTTCACTAATGTGCCAACAATAATTTGACTTGTTTCCAAACTTGGAAATTGAGAATTAAAGAAGCTGGGATCGAATATTGATTTAATCGTGAAGTATTCATCAACTGTCAATTCTAAAAGGCTAAAGAAAATGTTTTAACTATTTCATTATTAAAATTATCATAAATATTATAATATATATTTAAAGTCTACTGTAAAGATAATTAAGTGAATGGGAGAACAATTACTAGAATGTCAATCTTAGAGAAACAGAGTGCCAATCTCCGTTAGAAACTGGGAAAAGGGTTTGAACCAAGTCTTGGGTTTTGGTTGAGTTTTTAACATTCGTGAATATATATCCATTTATTATCTAAAAAATTAATCTAAAGCATATAAAAGATCTGGATATTATGCCATATCAATTTTATTTTTTGTAATTTGATAGGAAAACCATAAAGAGAATTATGTTTATGAAAATTTATTATTATTATTATTATTATTATTATTATTATTATTATTATTATTATTATTATTATTATTAGGATTGGAGTTTAACTAATTGAGTATTGTTGAATAAAAGGAAAAATGTTAAAGAATAAAATTTTAAATTCTGATTTTTATCATTAAGGTGCTATTTGACTTCCTCATCTTTGAAATTTTTTCCCTTTTATGAAGTACTAAATTAATAATGAAAATTGTCACCTTCCATTCTTTTCAAGTAACTGTTAATAAAAGATATAAATGAGATTGATTTAAACAACAATTAACATAATTTTTTATGTAAAAATTTTCACTAAATTTAAAATAATTTACTAAGTGCATTGCCAACCCAATATTGTTATTAATGTATTATAAATGACGCACTTGTAATATTTTTTTAAAACACCATGGCCTCTTTAATAAGAAAAAAAATTTAAAAACCATTTAATACAGTTTAACAGGAATATCATTTTATTGTGATTTATTAAATTTCTTATAAGTATAAGTTGCTAGAGTGTTATCATGCATACAAATAACTTTTCCATCTCAAATCTTAATTTATATGCGTCAATTAACTTAAGCATTTGATGATCGTCTGACTGGGTTGCAAGAGTTCTATTTACTGTATATATTCAAAGTAATGCCTTCCCACGAATCTTGCCTTTTGCAACTGATGATGACGGCTGGCCTAGGTAATAATAATCGATCAATATCTGCATTTTGGCTAACATTTAATATATCTGCAGGTTTTTGATGAGTTCGTGCGTCGCCTTCATATAACAATAATTGTAAATCTGTAACTTCGACATTTTTCGATTGACCTGGATATTCGGTGACCTTCATATTTGAATTTTCCATTTTTAAATCTATCGAACTAACATTTGTATGTTTTTTACAGACAGAGCTTTTTCGCCATGTCTGCACACTAATACGGTAACTCTCAGTTGTTTTTTTTTCAATTTAAATGTGCCTCAATTGATATTTATTTACTTGAAATTGATACACATTGATAAAAGTATATACTACACTCACTTTTATGATGTTGAGTATATTTTGAATTATAGCTCGTGAAAAATGTTATATATATCAAAAAATTAATTTTAATAAGTGAAAATATCGTTTATTAAATTCTTAATTTTTAATTCTTAATTCACCTAAATATAAACGTTTTTGAAATATATCAGAAATCTGGTTTTTATTGATAATCTTGGTAAATTTCGAAGATCCGACATATAATAATATAAATAATAATAAAAATCTTAGACATTTAACAATATAACTTAGGTAATTATGTATGATAAACAAAGATATAAATAATTATGATGATAATAACAATGATAACAAAAAATAATAACAATAATAAAAAAAATTTTAAAAAATAAAATAAATAATATTATTTTTTTAACGAAAATTATTTTTTAAAAAGCGGCAGATTATAAAAAAGTTAATTGTGTTTATAATAAATTTTAACCCCTATTGATAAAATAAAGCCGCCTGGTCTTGTCAATGTAAAAGAAACTATATTTCCATTTGAGGCCAACGTTCTGAACTTAAACTGAATGCCAGTAAAAGCAAAGTTTGCAATGGGATTTGGTACCGTTTGTTCTCTATTAGTACTGATCTGTGCTATTGAATTTGCATCTGAACATATATTAAGCCATATTCTTAAATTCCTTTTCTTACCTTGTTCACAAGATCCAGATGCAGTTTTTGTGTAACCAATTTTACAAATGCAATAATTTGAAGAAGCTGCTTTGAAGGGAAGAAAAACACATTTTGTATTTCCTGTACAAAACTTGCATTCAGGTTTGCAATTGAAGTAGTTTGGAGTGTACAGGTCTATCAACTAGTAAAATGAAAAGTAGATTTAGAAATTTTTAAAAACTTTTTTAGGTATTAATAGATAGTTAAATAGTTTTAAAGTGTTTCTTAAAATTAAGTCGGCATTTGCCAATTTTTTGTCAAGATGTCTAAAAGTAAGTTCTAATTTAGGACCGTTAATATAATATCAGAGATATCTTTAAAATTATATTTATGTTGCTATTTTATTTTATATAGGATTTCACAGTGCATATCTGAAAAATATCTAATCAAATAATTAAAATGATAAATATTCAATAAAACTTTTATTTTAGGAAAAAATTATTAGATAGCAAACCACTAAAATATGTAGGCTGTTGAGAAATGTTGTTGAGAAACAGAAATATACAAACCAAACCAAATATACTTCAGATAGATAAACCTCGAATTTTGCAATAGCTGTTTTAGACGACCATCTAGGTTTTTATTGATGGTTGGAAACAAAAAATAGGAAAAGGTGATAAGTCAGATGAATATGGACTATGTGTCATTAATTCTATATTTTCCCTGACTGCGACATCAATGGCGTGAGAATAGGTATTGTCATAATGAACAATAATTTTTTCATTTCGAATCTTCTCTCTAATTTTAGAAATCAATTCTTGCAAGAAAATGTGTATGCTATTCAACATTGACAGTTCTTTGATTCTATAGTTAATCTTACCATATGTTCTTTTAAACCAAAGAAATAAGGAAACAATTCACTAAGCAGCAATGTATTAACGAACATTTTTTTGTTAATTTTGATTTATTTTTTGCAGATGTCAAAATATATGAGTATAGACTAACGAATTCAAAGGTTTCGTAACCTGAGAAGTTCGTGGAAAATGATTTCAATTGCTCTCATTCTAACACCAACGGATGTTTAAATTTCACGATATTTTATATATTGCTCTCTACCAATCATTTCAAGCACATTTTCAATATTAATAGACTTACACGGAAAACCCTCATAAAATTCATAATGCAGATTTGATATTTTTTTTCTTTCAAAGCAGCGTTTTTGCTATATCACAATCATAAGATCAAAATACAGAACAATTTATCGAAACTTGGTTGTTCATTGATTAAATAACAAGAAAAATTCATTGAGTAAATTTGTAAGATTATTATTTGTAGCCTTATTAAAGAAGCATTAAGTGAGGTCTTCAAATGCTTTATTTCCAATGGGCTCAACAAGTAATATTTTTCGATAAATTAAATTAGACACTCATTGATAATGAGCAAAAGCATGTTAAATGATCTATCTGTTTATATCGATATATCTCAAACTCAAAGACTGGAGATAGAAATAATAAATGGGCATCATGATATGAAGTTTTCGGTAATATCATCAAGGAGGAAAAAAAATTGTTGAATTTTATTTTCCCCATACACATCACGAAGATGATAGCTTCTATCCTTAGATTATTTGGGAAAAGAGTAAAGATTGAATAGACAGTCATAATCTTTTACATGAAATTAAATAAAAATCAAAATATTTATTTCAATATGCGATGATCACAAAAAAATAAATGTTTATTGTTGGATGCACCACAATATTGATTGTAGTCGTACAGAAAGAAAATTATTTACTTAAGAATTTCTATTCATAACATTAGTTATTTAGAAATAATATCGAATAAAATTAGTTTAACATTTCTTTGGAAAAAATAGTTTTTATTGTTCTATTTATTTACCCACTTGCAGGGCTAACAAATAAAACAGTTATAAAAAAATAATTTTACTCACTCGTGAATTTACTTTTAAGTTTGAAAGGCATACTAATTCATTATTAGCATTAGGCAATCTGTTTATTATTAAAGGAATAGTATCCAAAACTATTGGAAGAACCTTTACATTTGAAGGTAAGGAAGATTTCTTTTCATTGATTTGAAACGAAATTGCCTGAAATTCAAGATTTTTACTTTCAATGACACTACGTTTTAAAATTGGTATAATAAAAAACACTAAATAAATAAAAGTTAAATAATAAAAAATATATATATACCGATTTTTAACTTAAAATTCAATAGATTTACTCAATTTGTTTAATTACATCAATTAAATCCAGATTTATATTTACAAATATGCAAATTGAAAAGGCTGCAAACTGAAAAATCACACAAGGAACACAGCAAATACAAAAAAGTAATTTTGACAAGGAGATATTAATTAAATGTTATCAAAATGGTAAAAAATTAATGGAAACCAGTGCATTTACAAGATCTAATAAAAATTCAGTATTATCCATACATAAAAAGATGGATGCATGATTATAGATAGAAGACGAAGTGGTAAAAAGGAAAAAACGTTATTAGATCGAATAATTTATTAGTTATGTTATTTATTATTGATTTGTTTAAATAAAGACTTCACCTTCACGTGTTATATTTTATACTGCTATGAAGAACGAATTAACTGGCGACCACACCGGAAATGTCAATGTTGTCACAAGGAGACAAGACAGGAAAATAATTATGAATGCTTTGCCGAGTAAAGCCCAAGAGTTAATAAACTTAAATGTTCGCCGATTCAACTATTGATTCAAATGGCCTTTATTTTGAAACAAAATATAATGTTTTATTATTATTTTAAATAATAAATGAAATTACTTATGAATCACACTAATATTTGCGAATTTAATAAGTTTAAAATTTACGAGGCCTTATCATCAGAAATATAAAAATTGCAATTGAAATATAAAAATACAGATGAAAAATATGGCTAAAATATTACCACAAGTCATTTTATCTGAGTTAGTTGATATTTATACATATATTCATGACGAGGTATAAATTCCTTATAAAAATCAAAATATAATTTCCTTAATTTTTAATAATAATAAACTTACATTGTTGAAAATATTTATAACAATATTTAGCCATATATTGTCCTTATCTATTGGGTAAATGATTGCTACCGTCTCATTTAAAAGTTTAAAGGTATGAGTATATTCCGTAATAACATAATTCATGAGAAATGAATCAGAAGCATCGTTAATCAAAAAGACCTCAGTCAATCCTTGATGAGCATTGGAATATACAGAGAGCTCAATTGTGAAATTTATAGCATTAGGAAGAACATAAAGATATTTCGTTGTAAGAAGTGACATTTGTAAAGCTTGACATCGTCTTCCTCTTTCAATAAAGTCATTAGTGTTTGGACAGTTACATCTGTTAATATATTTATAAAATGAATCGGTTTTCATAAAAACGTATTACACAGCTTCCTGGGTATTTGGATCAGTTACAAGACTACCTCCATTTAGGCAGCTTTTAAGACTCTCAAATGGTAAAACCATTGTTGATTTCCGTATAATTATTTCAGTTCCCATAATATTTTGATTCGTATCGACATTAATTAAATTTGATGTGAATACTGGATCAGTAATACAGGATCCGCCATCGTTCAACCCATTGCATGCTGAGTATAGACTCTGAAAGTATTATTTTATGGTATATTTAAATAACTTAATTATTAAATATCAAAGCCATATCAAAATGGAAATTTTAAACAGATTATTTACTGAAAACCAAAATAAAATTATTTAAGTTCTAATCAATATAATTTTAAAAATACAAAAACGAAACAAGAGAAACGAAGTCAAATTATAGTAATAGTTATAGTCAAAGTAAAAGTAATTATTATAGTCTCAATTTAATTAATTCTGAACTACTGAATGAACAAGGGGTCTAGTGTTATAATGTGTGAAAATTATCTATTCTGTCTATTAACTCTGTCCGCTTATTTTACTGTTTTCCAGATCGGAGCTCGTACAATTGCATTAATTGACATTGATAAGGTTCACCAGTTACTGTTTCTGATTGTTTTAGCACATTTTAATAATTGACCAGATTCACACCATAACTTTAGACACATGGACATTCTGATTCGACTTTAATTTAATGGTTTCAGTCATCGCCAAAGATGATTCGCGTTTAGGAATCTCATAATGAATCCATTTTTCATCTTCTGTAAAAATCCTAAGCAGGAAACATTTTTCTTTCTCTGAAGAATACATCACAAGTTTTGTTTCGCTTTTAAATATCTCTTTCCATCAATGTAAGCAAAGTCAAATGTAATTAATCATTCAGTAATGTTTGAGTTTTTAAATAAGTATACTATCAATATAATTGTTTAATAGAAACCGAAATTGTAACTCTCTTTTTCTAAAAGGCGGACTCATACTTATGCATATTTATAAATTTTTCATAATAAAAAAGAATTGTTTTTCAGTATTTCTTATAGATTTTTAAATAAACTACGTTTCCCGTAAAAGTGTAATATTTTTTTAATTCAGTTTATGTGATAACAAAAACTGACTAAAACTAACCTGAAGATAATGATAATTCAAGCCTGTTATCAAAATAAGGAGATTATGATTGCTTCTCAATGCTCCATGTCAATTGTGAAAACGATACGACATGAACTGGAGAGTGCAATGGAAACTACTAGGCTGTGGCAGAAAGAAGGTAACATCAGACAATCTGATTGGACTAGGACGGATGATTTCATGGTTGACCTGCAGAAGAAAGAGTTGAAGAACCCAGGTATCAGAATTCTGACTTTGTTACGTGAATTGTTTTAACATCCCTCATGAAGGTTTCACTAAATGAAGTCCTTCGGTACTATTCATACAAGTTCTGCAGAGGTCAAATTCTTAAGCCAAAGCCCGAGAAAATAGCCTGACAAAGACGAAGAATCTTCTGAGTAAAATTGAAACATCCTGCTGAAGCACAAACAGTCTGGTTCTTTTCGGATAAGAAAAACGTTTGCCAGCATAAAAAGTACAAAAGGGAGAATAACAGATGGCTTGTATACAGTGTAAAGAATACTTCTCGAACTATGAAGACTAAATTTCTTCAAACTATCACTGTTTTTTTAATGTGTTTTCTCCTATAGTGATGTGATGTCTCCGCATTTTTTAAAAGAGGATCTCAGGTAGAATTCAGATACATATTTAGATTTCTTTAATTTATAACGATGGTAGCTAATAATATGCCAGACATAGAAACAAGATTGAGAAATGGTTATCTGCCAATTTTCACGACTTTATTGGTCCCAAAGTTTGGCCTCTGTACTCCCGAGATCGTAATCCGATGGACTATTACGTATGAGACGTTGTCAAAGAAGACACCAATGGTCGTGCCAGTACTACAATACCTCAGTCTGTCGACAGAATTAATGCAGTATTTGAGATAGTTCCCAGAGAAAATATTCAATTTGTATGATCCAGGTTTCGGGACTGGATTGAGGCTCAAATAGACATCAATGGGGTTATTTTTAAATAAAATTGTTTGGTAATAGCAAAATTTACTTTTGTATTGTATTTCTTTGAAATATATATAAAATTTTGTAGTAACTAAGTATTTTTTTTCTTGACTTTCAGGTTACAATTTACTCCTTTACATGTTGATATCTGACCCTGAGGTTCAATACATTTAACGAAGTAAAATCGGAATGCCAAGATTTCTTATATTATTTCTTATATTATTATTTCTTATAAATATTTCTAAATATATTACTTCTAAATCAAAGAAAAGGTATCGGTGATAACTTGAATTTTTGTAGAAAGATTTACAGCTGTCATAGAAAATGATAGTTAGTATTTTAAAGAATTATGTCATTATGCTTTTAAATATTATTTTAAATATTAAACAGTAAATGTTGACTTTATGCACAAAGACTTACTGGGCAACCTACTATAATATCAATTACTTTTTTTCAATAACAGAAGTTTTTCAAAATATTACTTATAATCAGAAATAAAAGAATAAATAAATAATATAGAATTGTAATGAAAATAAAAGCTTACAAGTCCGGCTGATTTGATTTCACTCTTTTTATCCACATTTCTGAACGGACACTCTACTGTATTTGTTTGACAAATAACAAAAATAATATAATCGGGTGTGAAACTGAGAATAAGGGTTTTATTTGGAATTTGATACAAGTTGTTTCGGAAATCGTCCAACTGTTTATCTTTTGAGAAATTATTGATGTTGAGAATATTATTTATATAATTATAAAATTGTTCGAAAATTGAATATTCATTTATTAATCATTTATACTGCTCGCAAATTTAATATTACAAAGCCTTTTTAATAAATTTATTCGGGTCTGAAGGAAAACAGTGAACATAACATTTATTTTATACTTTGCGTAAGCCAAGAGTCGAGTAAATAAATTATTCTCACATAACCGTCTTACTCCCTATCCTTAACTAATCTACTTATAATTTTCATATACTTTTGTACTTTTAACTATATATAATTCATAATTATTAAAACATACACTGAAACAGAAGTATGACATTATCATTCATACCACTTCTTTTATTTATTCTTTTAAAAATAATGATTTTCTGCAGTGCGTGGAAGGTCACAATTATCCCAGGTTTTGTCCTCTCCTATCAACAACAATTGAATGCGTATGTATTACGCTGGACAGAAGGATGATACGGGTCATTGATATTAATATCAATTAGTCAATCATTATCGTTGCCAGAAAAATATTATTGTTGTAAAATATAAGAAATGTATTTTATTTCTTATTATTATTCTTTAGTCCTAATTATTATAAGTTAAATTCTGATAAAAAATATCTTTCGTTACCTTAATATTCAGTAATATGACATTTTTATTAAAATTTTCGATTAAATTTTTTCAAATATATGTTTTTATAGAAAAAAATAATATAAAGTGAAAGACCAATAATAAAAAATTAAAAATATATTGTATGAAAATTTTTTGTTGATAAATTTCATTTTACAAGAAAATATAATTATTAAAATAATATAAAATTATTTCATTAAAATTTGGTGAAATTATCAAAATAAAAATGATAATAATTTCTCAAATTTAATACAAATAATAAAAAATAAAATTTAGAATTCTTTTAGATTTTAATGTAAAACATACAAAGGTTGAAGCACACTTTGAAAAATTAATTTAAATCAATATATCGATAACTTTAGTAAATGAACTTTACATTAAAAAATTAATCAAATTTAAAAAGGCAATTAAGATTTATAAAGTAATAAAGGGAAATTTAAAATTAAAATTTCATTTAATAATAATAATTATTATTATTATTGTTGCTGTTAATATCAATCGGTTTATAATCAGAACTACAAGTCATATTTTAAATAGATTTATTAAGTGATCAAACAAATAATATTTTAAAAATTTTTCTCAGACCTGGAAATTCCTTTTTTATTAAATTTTAAAAATAAGTATATTTTTAAAATTTCATTGTAAATACTTTTTAAATATTTTGAAAAATTGCGCAGGTCTGATTAGCCTCCTCATAATGATAATTATTATTAATTTATCATTTAAAAGGAATAATATGATTAAATAGAAAAAATATAAATAATTTTTAGGTAAAATTTTGAAGATACTTACATTTGTTTGGTACAGCTATCAAAGATGACTCAATATTTGAATTATATGTGAAAACATTAAAGACAACATTGTTGGTTGCTGTACATGTAAAACTTGATAAGGTTTTGAAAATTATCAAATAGAGAGAGCTTCCGTCATTTCTAAATTATTATTTTATTTAAAATTATTGTATAAATTTGTTTTTACAGTAAATTTGAAATTAGAATGAATTTATTTTTGTATAATATATAATTTTATTGTATTAAATTATAAAATATCAATTTATGAAATCAGTAAAAACTGAATTATTTCAAATAAGTATCTGGAATTGATCAATGAAAACTGAAATAGTTCATTAATCATCAAAAATTCTGTGATCAACTTCAAAGTACTTTCTATCAGATAAGATGCATTTATTCCAAAGAATAATTTACTAATCAAAATCAGTCAGATATTCTATTTTCGCTATATCTTTATGTTACATTTGTTTGATGTCTTCAATAACTTCAATATGTAATCCACGAAGAAGTAATTTGAGTTTTGGAAACAAGAAAAAGTCACAGGGACCCATATCTGGTGAATATGGAGCTTGGTCAATGATATTCACATTAGAAATTTTTGAAAAAATTCACGTACAAATATTGATTTGTGTTAAAGGCACATTATCATGATTCAAACCCATTAATTGTTCTTCCACAATCTGGTTTTTTTTCGGCAAATACTTTTCCAAACTTTGCATAAGTCAGAAAATAATGTCAATAGTAAGCTCAGACATGAAACTTTCAAAAGCACATCAAAGGTATAGAATAATTCCAGGTAATTATTCACAAAACTTATATTCATTAAAATTCAATAAACTATTTAAGGTTCGAGATAACCTCAATTTATAAAAATGGAAATCTTGGACATATCTTCGTAAAAAAATTGAAAAATAATATTTAGTTCTCTAAGCTTCCGAAAACAGAAAATTTAAGAAATAAAATATTTATTAACTAATATTTCACAATTTCAACTCAGTAATTTTAGGTGGTATAGTGGACATTTTTTTGAATCTAGTACTTCTAAAGACAAAACTTACCAAAAATAAATTAATTTAAAGTCAAAACACTTTCATGTGATCTCATAAACTTTAGAAAAATTTTTTCCATTTTAAAGTTGATACTTCAGATCGAAAATCTTACATTTTAATTGTAATAGCTTCTTCAGGTGATGAAAAGCGCTCACTTTAATGTTTGAAAAAATAATGTGATAAGTCAGATGAATACACACCGAGTCATTAATTCCGTATTTTTAGTTGTTCCTAAATCGATGAAATGAGAGATGGAGTTGTAATGTTGATTTCGATTGTTCCTTATCATTTTAGAATGAGTGTTCTGATTCCTCAAACTTATCGTTACATTTCAAAGAACGCAATCATATTTTTCACCAGTGAGAAACAGATAATTTTTCCTGATTTGGATACACTTCAATACTCAATCAGTGTATTGCTGCTTGCTAGCAAATATATATTATGTATTTCATAATCAGTGACAATGTTGTATGTTAAGTATGAGAAATCTCTGTGAAGTTTTTCGAACATTTTTTGACATCATTTACAAAGAAATTCTTTTTCATCAGATATCAAATTTCGTAGGGTCAACAAATTAAAAGCTTCCGTGTTCTCAGATGGTCCTACTGCTTTCAAACAAAATTTAAAAAATACTCAAATTTCATAATATCTGATATATATGCAAATCATCAATATTAATGACTAAAATGAAAGTTGACACACGATTCTTACGAAACTCGTCCACCATATTTGAGAGTATACAGCGGAATTCTGCAGACAATTATTAAACACAGTTTTTTGATTCTGCTTCAATCCGAAAGTTTAAATAATATCGACCACATTCAAAATCATAGTAAATATTTTTCGATAATTATTTCCGTGAAACTTTCATATTTTCATTCTTACTCATTTTTCAAATGTTCACCTATTTTAAACAAATTCGTTAATTTAGAATTATTCAAATTAATTACAGTAATTCAATATATTAAATATTTTCATTATGTAAATTATAAAACGCAATAATCACTGAAAATACCTTATAACACAAAATTTTTCATTCATTACACGTATAAGGAAACCAGTGAATATTCCGAGTTTCTTAAGAACGAATTTAGTTTTATAAAAACTGTTTTTGCGCTTCTAACATGGTTTTAAACAGTAACAAAATATAAAAGTTACTTTAAAAGACATTAATAAAATATCATATTATATATAATAAAAAAGATTAATAATATTCATTTATATTATAATAGTTTGTAAATATTTCATTCGAAAACTGCATTTTAGAAAAAATTGAAATCGTCAGCTGATAAGAAAAAGTTCTTGCTTGCAACCCAATACCAGAAGTAGTTCAGAGGAAGAAATGTATTTAATCCGAAAACACATTGGAAATTTAAACAGAGTTTCCTAAACTCACTTTCCTCAATGTTTAAAATCAAACATTGTTGAACTAAAAAATTTTCTACCATTTATTTTATGCATTTGAAAATATTGGTAAAAATTATTGAGAATTTTCAGGAATGCAAATTGGTTCTAAATGAGCTCTTTCCCACTGTTTGTTTAAAATATAAAATGACATTAATTAACATAAAATTCAATTTTATTTTTTCACTACTAAAAATATGAGAAATAAATTAAATAACTTTAATAATATTTAAATTTCAAAAAATTTTAATAATTAAAATTAAATAATATATTTAATATGTTATGTTATAAGTTATGATTATAATAATATTATTAATAATTAATATTAATTAATGCTACAAAATTCATTCAAGTTTTAAAAGCTGAAGAATCGCAATGTCCGTAATCTATCTAACATGATTGACGATCAAAATGAATTTGATAATTTAATAGGATAAAAATAGAATTATTTGAGTTAAATAAATTTTACTTGATCACTATTAATTATTATATATTATAAATTAAAAATTATAAATTATATCTTAAAAATATTAAAAATTTTGAATTGAAAAAAAATTCGAAAAAAATATTGAGAAAAAATTCTAACTGGACATTTTGACAATTCGGAACATTAATAGGTCCATTGTATATCTTCAATCTTGTATTATTCTGGATAAAATCTAATGTAAGATAATAATTATATAACATCATTATTATATTAAATATTTCATATAATATCTGTATTTATATATTTTTGAAATCTATTATTATTATATTATTATATCTGTACATTTATAAGAATTATAATTATTTTATAATAATTGATAATATAATAAAAAATATTATTAAAAACATTAAAAAAATTATTAGGACATGATCATGAGTAAAACTGTATTATGAAACAGTGGGATAAACATTTAATTTCAATATAAAAATAAGAAATTAAAATGAAATATTTCTATTTTTCTGTGTCTCCATAACAATAACATTAATCCACAATGGAAATGTAATGGACAAATATTTTTTAATTTCCTTTTGAAAAACAATGCTTCGTTTGCAATGACATTACGAATAAATAAATTGACAACATATGGCATTGGACACTTGTACAGAGAAAAACAGAAATTCCAGAAATACTTTCTCATTGAGTAAACATTTTTATTATTCCAAATCATCATTTATCACCTTTTTATTCTCTTTCTTATCGAAATTATCAATTGTCCTTTTATTAAATGAATTAATATTTTACATTATATATTAATATTAAAATTAATATTTTACTAAAGAATATTGTAATATAATTTTACTGTGACTAGATTAAATTAAAAGTAAAAAATGGATATAAATTTAATTAAGTATATTTCAACTTTATTATATACAGGTAGCTGAAAGACTCCCGTAAAATTTTAAGACAAAAAGTTTGTTAAAATAACTTTGTTTTTATGAAATAATGATATAATAATTGATTTCCACATAAAATTTTGATATGAACTTTATCATTTGTTGTTTGTTAAATTATAGTTAAATACATGACAATAATTCAAAATAACAGAAGCATAATAATTGAATTGTACAACTTGGAAATGAAGACATCTGACATCATTAAAAGAACCGCTAGGAAGAAAAAAACGGTCTATGACTACATAAAACAATTCAAAGAGACTGGTGGGATATTGGACCGTCCTCACAGTTATCGCCCTTCTACCGCAACAACATTACAAAACATTAACAAGATCCAACGACGAATTCGTCGCCAATCAATTAATTCAATGTGGAAAATGGACAAGGATCTTGGAATAAGCAATGAGCGAGTCCAAAAGATTGTTAAAACAAGCTTGGAATGTGCAGTTGCAAGATCAGTCCTGATCACTTCCTCGTTGATGAAATGAAATTGAAGCGACTACAAAAATGTCGAACAATGAAATGTCTGGTCGCAAGTGGGAATTTAGAGAAAGAATAAAAGGAAAAAAATCTTTACTGATGAGAAGATTTTCACTAATGAACCTTTTAATATTCGTCAGAACCATAGTCAACTCTTAAAGAAAGAACGGAAGACGACAACAGCTGCAAAATTTATCAGTCTAAGAAATTTCCCGAGCTCGGTTATGGTTTGTGCTGAAATAAGCACAAGTGGAAAAACGCCATTGATGTTTATTGACAAACATCTAAAATAAATGCGGAAAATTATCAACAGCTTATTCATCGAGACGTATTCCTAAATTGGACTTTGTAGCATTTCGGACAACACAGCCTCACCCTTCAGCAGGTGTGAGCACCGGCTCACTCTGAGAAATATACAATTTGCACTTGTGACAACCGGTTTCCCGGATTTCTTGGAAAATAAATTTCGCCAACATATTCAACAGATCTCGATTCTATGGATATTTCTGCATAGTCTATCTTGGAGCAAAAAATATCAGAATTTAGATGCAATACATAGATATCCTCTAAAAGGCTCTGTTTCATGCATGGGATGACATAACAGTGGAACAATGTGTGACTATACTTGGGATTTTCTGAAGTGCCTTAATTTATGTTTTGAATCCGGTCGAGGCAATTTTGAACATATATTGCAGTTTTTCAGTTTATTATTTTTATTCTTTTAATAAATGATTGTTTCTGTCCAGACTTGTTGATTATTTAGTTTATATAATAGTTATCCACTTTCAAAATATTTTTAAAATGAACTGGCACTTCTCAGCTGCCCTTGGTATTTGGTAAAATGTAATGTATAACAATCATATTTTTAACATATTATAGTGAAAACTTCCAATTATATATAAAGGACTCAAATACTAAAATCATAAAAGAGATATTCTAAATATATATAATAATGGAATTAAGAACTCACAAAACCAATAAAACAATAAATTGAGAATTGTTTATTTATTTTCTGCAAGCCATTCTTATGAAAGTCACGTTGGTTTACATTAACTTTTTTTTATATTGAGAGTGAAATTACTAGAAAGAATTTTAATGCAAAACTAGTTTAATATTTTTTTAAAAATATATTAAAATAATTATATATATAATACTTATATAAAACATAATTAATAATATAATAAATATAATATAATAATAATAAATATTAAATAAATAAAATAATATCTATTATAATTCATATTTTATAATAAATTAATCCTTTCATCAAAATTCTCGATTTTCTTTTAATAGTTTAGTAAGCTTGTCATATTTTACGAAAAAAAATTATTAATAATTATCGCTTTTTTATGAATGTGATATAACCATAAATAAAAGCTATAACAAATATTTATTTTCTATCACAAAGTCGAATAATCATTAATTATTTGGACTTTTTTCAGAAAAGCAATAATCACTTTTATTATTGTATATAACAAAACATTATTTTTTTTTAAATAATTTTAAAATAGTCGAAGTGCTTTAATCTTTATTATTATCATATTTCTATCAAAATTGATTTTTAAAGTAGGAAATATATTCTTATATAATTTATTGACATTTTATTATTTATTAATGTCCTCAAAGTTTTCTATAACAATGTTTAATGTAAGAATTCTCAAGGTTGCTTTTTATGATATTTTCGCAAAAATTTCAATAAAATTATTATTTTGAAATATGTTAGATAATTAGGGCATAAGTAAAATAATAATAATAATAAATAAATAAATAAATAAAAATATTAATATTTATTATAAATAATTATAATAATAATAATATGATGATGATGATGCTGAAATATTAAATAATATAAAAAAATATTATTATTAAAAATTATTTTTCTGATAAGAAAATTTAATTCAATTTTCACAAAAACATTTGGGTTGTAAAAATCTGTCGTACTAAAAACACTAACCTAAATTGATATTAATATATACATTTACTCCAAATCCTCCGTAAAAGTTGCCAACAAAGACAATAAATAAGAGATAAGAGATAAACATAAATTTAATTAATTTTTAAATCAATAAAATAATTTACAGTTTATAATAGAAATGACAGTGATTTGATTGGCCGAGTCTTCTTAATATTGAAACGTTCGTTTGTGTGTGTGCGCGTGTGTGTTGAGGTGTGAGTATTTACTTAAAGGCTTCATTTCGAACTGCCATGGAGACAGATTAGTTTCAGAGATTTTTGTAGAATTAATAATGTATTAATACGAATGTCAATTTACTTTCATTTTCCAATTTCGATCGGGTAACATCATTCATTTTCATGTATAGCGATCTGGTAGCACAATTTATGGAGAACATTTCAATATTGTCACACCACAGAGTCATTTGTGAATGAATTACAAAATCTCATTAGTATCTCATTATCATCGCCGCAAGTGTGCACTTGGTAATCTCAAAGCAAACAAATCTCTAGCACAAATTCTTTAATTTTTATATAAAATTTAATATTTTAATAAATATATTAAAATATAATATAAATAAGTATAAATGATTTTTAATATATTTAATCTAGTGAACAATAATTTTTTATATTTCAAGAACACACTTTTTAAATGAACATTTTCACGAAAATGAGTTTAGTGTAGTAATGAACAACTTTGAAAAAATTATAAGGAACGAAAAATATCGGAATCAGTAGTAATTAAAAAACTGAAACCAGAAATTAGTTCACAAAATGGTTAAAGCAGGAATCAATGGATGATTGATGTTTTCTATAATTAATATTTTTAAAAAACATTTTGTTTTAAAGAAAATTGTTTAAACGTTAAAAGATAATTTTTAAAGTACATAGAATTAAAAAATGATTTTTTTACTTTTTTTTCAATAATAATGAAGTTAATTTTATAAAAATCATGATAGTGATATCATTTGAAGATAGATGATGGAAAAGAATATTAAAATTAACTGATGATCTGAATCAAAAGATCGAAACGTATAAAAATAGTATTATAAATAATATTTTGTGTTCAAAAATGTTTTTTAAAACGCGCGTACTTGAAAAAAAAAATTCAATGAAAGATTTTCTAAATTTCCGAACGAATATATTTATTTTTGGTGATAACTAAACTTTTTACATATTCATTTTTCCCGTTTATTTTAATTATTCACCTTATTTAATTTTTATTTTAACAAAAAGTCTTGAGAAACAATAAAAGAAAATTCATTTCTATAATCAAGAGACTTCAAATCTTATTTTACTGTATTTTATAAAAGTGTTTTATGACATATAAATCATTATATTCAACTATTCAATTCGTAAATCATAAGATTTTCATCATTAAATCATCTACTTTTTGTGATCTTTGTAAATAAATCTAATAAATCAATAAACAAATTTGCTTTGAAAGCATTTGATTAATGTTATTTATTAATATTTTTATTACATACTTTAAATTTAAACGGAACATTTTTATGCCTTCCACTTTTATTCGAAAATCTTTAAATTCTTTTTTTTCTATGTAATAGAATCATTGTGAAGGATATTTTGTCGAATATGATAATTATTAATTTAATATACTTTATTATTTCATTTAATGTTAAAATCGATATTTATATAAAAAAATGAATACATCGTAATATTTATATTAAAGGACGGTCTCAATGTAAGAAGAGAGAAAACGGTTTTAACTTAGATATAACACTTTTTTAAAGCTTTAAAATGAATTATAACAATAAGCTAAATACAGATTTTGATTTATAATAATAATAATAATAATAATAATAATAATAATAATAATAATAATAATAATAATAATAATAATAATAATAAATATTTTTATTTTTATTAATTTTTATTTTTGTCTATTTTTATTGAAATTATACATTTAAAATGCATTTGAGATCAATACAAACAATGTGTGTATTTAAAATTATTTAATTAATTATAATTATAATTAATTAATATTTATTAACTAATCAAGACTGATATTTCAAATTACTTTCTTCCTATATAAAATAGATATTTTTCTAATTAAATAAAATTTATGTTGGTAGCTTATGAAATTATTTAAACTCATCAATTTTGTTGATCATTTATTAATTGTAATAATAAAGAAAAGCAATTAACATTTCATTGAAAAAAATGTGAAATATGTGATATTAGAAAATTTAAATTTTAATATATCAAAAATTTTAATAAACATTATTTTATTTCCTAAAATAAATTTGTTCTACATCTCTTTAATGTTAAAAAATGATGTTTGTCAAACGAATTATCTAATTATGTCTTCGGGCTATTCAGTAAAACAATTTTAATTAAAAAAATAATATTATCATGTTAACATTTTAAAAATGATAATTAACAAATTATATATTTATATTTATTAATATTAATTTATAATAATAAATAATAACAAGTAGCATAATTATTGGATTGAGAAAATATTTCTGTTTCCAAAATGAAAATCTTGAAAAATATTTAAATAAATATTTTTTTCATTAAAAATGTGACCTTTCCATTAATAATTTAGGTTATAGGGAAACTAACTAATTTATCTTTTTTCTTAATAATTTATATAAATTTTGAATTTATCTTTTAATGAAAGGTCGGGTACGAAGAGGTTTCTCACTTTCTCAACAACGTCTTTGTTGATCATTCCGGCGCATATTGGGATTTTTTCTTCTTCATTGCCCAGGCCATTTAAATTCATTTAATTTTTTTAATGTCCGCCTTTATTAATTGTTAAACTAAAACAATGGAATACAACTATTTGTTTACTAATAATTTTGCATTTTGAAAATTGTGCCAATTTTACTCGTGAATTTGTATAAGAATAGGAATAACGTTCAATGCATCGCTTTTCTGCTCGATTTTCGATGTCAATATTTTATCTCAAACTAATCATCAAAAATATCGATGAAATGATGAACAAATTTAAACAATGTTGTTTCAAAGGCTATCATGATATTTTCAAAGATTAGACCATAAAGTTTTCTTGGTATATTTCTAGCAGACTGATTCACAAAATGATATTTGAAGTTCATTTGATGTAATTTCAGAGAATTTATTTACCAAACTTTCTTTCTTAAGTTTCTAAAAAACAAAAAGAAATCAAAACCTTTCTTAAAGCTTATTTATGGAGAAGAATAAATCTGTAGAAAAAGAATCATGTTTAGAAAAGGTAATGAATAATTTGGGAACAGGTTATAAATTTATGATTGACTTTAAAAAATGCGACTGTCAATGTTTCCTTTCATTTGAAAGTTAATTTAAATTAGTTGATTTCTTATGTTAATATAGGTAATGCTGAAGATAAAAATGAACCTTTAAAAACCAACTAGTATAAATCAAGAAAAGATATTGCAACACGGGTCCAGGCTTTTTTTTTACAAAAGTAAGACTGATATTTTCATGTATTAACCTTGTTGAACAGACTTGAGTAACATTTATTTCGATAATTGAATCACTCTACTTATTTTTATGGTGGTCGGAAAGTCTTTAGACTAATTAAAGGTAAATCCAAAATCTTCATAAAATATATAATACAAAATTTTATTCTTTAAAATACCGTCCATTTTGCTCAATAGTCTTCTGTCAATTTCCGGAAGCTGATTGATTCCTCTGGCATATCATTCACTGTAATTGGACAGGTGGCATTTTCGACCTCGTCAACCGAAACAAAGAAGCGTCCCCGTAAGAAATGTGCCATTGACCTGAATAGCTGGCGCTATAGAAGGCGCTATGACTGCACTGTAGGCTGGATGAGGGCGAAAATCAGACTGGAGCTCTTCAATTTTTTGGCGCGTTACTTTCGAAGCAAGCTGTTTGGTATGTTGAAGAATAATGAGTTTACGATTGACTAAGGAAAGATAACGGAGCCTCAAAGCTTCAAGCACACGTTCTAATTGCATTGAATAGAGTTCAACATGGACGGTTTGTCCACTTTGAAGAAGCTCAAATCGCACTCAAAATGCATATAATATTAGGCATAAAAACTATAAAATTACATGGTTCAAATTTGATCAGACATTACACTTCTAAGAAAACCAGGACTGTAAGTTTAACAGAAAAGAAGTAATCTAAAATGTTATAAATAATTTGATTTTTTATATAGATTTTCCAATTTATAATATATATTAATTGATTAAATATTATTATATTGATTATATTACTAAATTTGTTTCTGTGATTTATTGAAATATTTTATTTTCGCTGAATTCATTATTTGAAAAGTATTATATAATAGATAAAATATATAATAAGTATGTTTTATTACTAGAAGTTCAAAGTACAATTTTTAGTTCTCAATTTTCTAAGATTTTAGATTAAAAATTAATCACAAATGAATATTACTTGGATTTTTTTCAAAGCTATTTTGTTGTTTTTAAACCTTTTTGGAATAATCTGTAAAGATGTTTATGTAAATATTAATCTGGGTAATTTTTATTTTTAGTATATATATTATATTTTATAATATATGATAATAATATTATAATATTTACAATTTAAATATATTGTAATTTATGAAAATTAATTTAGAAAAAATTAATTAACTATATAAAAATGAGCTAAAATATAAAAATAAATAATTTATTAAAATTGATTGTCAAAAATTATGTATTGTGTGGAGATCAGATTAAAAATTTGGCAATTTATTTAATTAATCTCTGAATCAGTGGCTTAAAACTATGATTATTGGTTAATATTTCTTTCGTCTAAGACTTCGTAATATAAAATTATATGCGGATTATTCATATTAATAATAGTATTTTTATTATTATTAATTTTTATTATTATTATTATTATTAAATTTTATTATTACTATTATTATTATTATTAATCTTTTTTATTATTATTAATTATTATTATTAGTATTAGTAGTAGTAGTAGTAGTAATAGTATTATTATTATTATTATTATTATTATTATTATTATTATTATTATTGCTATTTGTTGAAGTAATAATAATTATTATCTGCACAGAAAATATTATGTTAAAAAATTTACGAAAGTTATGTATTTAACAATTTAGATTCTCTTGGTGGAAAAACTCAATTAAAAATTGGTAACGGAAACTTTAATAACTTAAACTGTCCAGATATAATAGAGTGAGTAGTTTTTTTCCAATATTATAAAATTAATTTAACACTGAAAATTGAAATAATAAAAATTAATACAATTTATAATTAATAACAAAATTATTTTTACGGATTATAATTTTAACTAAGCACAGTTTTGAAGGCTGATAATTGGTTATTAATAATAATTACTAAAATCACCTTGAGATGCTACGATATTGATCTTTGAAACCTTAACCATACTTTTGAAACACTTAAAACGAAAATCAATAAAAGTTTTACTTCTGTTGAAGAAAATGTAATACGAAAAAATTAATACTTCATACTAATTGTGATCATATAATTCAAAATTTTATCAAAATTGTATTATATTTTATTTTTAAATAAAGTTCATTAGCACAACCATACTTTTTAAATAAAATAAGACAATTTGATCATATTCAAATTGAGATCCACCTGAAGTGACACACATATGCCCACAATTAATCCAGTCATCCATACAATATTCTTAAAATCGTGTTCCGTGATCGATTTCAGTTCCTGATCCGAATTTCTCTTCATATCGTTACTCAACTGGAAAAACTTTCTTCGTAGTGGAATTTCAATTTCAGAAAGAGAAACAAATGATATGGAACCATGTCAAGACTGTATGGAGCCTGTTGAATGATGTTTTTTTTGTTTTTGGCAAAAAATTATTAACAACTATCATATTGTTCTACAGTTACATAAAACCAAAATCAATTTTTAAACTGTTATCAAATATCGTAAAACAAAGTTGTTAATTAAATTTCTTTAAGATGAAATTATGTTTCACTGATTTTATTCATATATTTTATTTTATGAACATATCAAATACTAATTGATATATGATGTTTTTTACGTTTAATGGTCATCTATCTGAGAATTGATAGGATGTTAAAGAATACATATATATCTCTAAAGCTGTGTGAATTTGTCAGTATATATAATAATAATAATAATAATAATAATAATAATAATAATAATAATAATAATAATAATAATAATAATAATAA
>JBBMKC010201594.1:0-14023 GCA_037834085.1 Bipalium vagum | reverse complement strand
AGATAAAAAATATAAGGAACAGGAACAAAAAAAATTAAATGATCCTCAGGTCCTGGCCTGAGTATTTACTTATTTATCTAGCTCAAACTATGTCTTGTCTGACAAGACACGCTTGTTAATAATAATATAATGGTAGATTAAAATAATTACTTAAGATCTGCCTAGTCTTATAATCCTCAGGATATAAGCTAGTAATATATTATATTATGAATATAGTAAAAATTATAGTGACGCAATAATGGAGTATGATTATAAAACTTTATTATAATAAACTTTACCAATACTTTTTTAAAAAATACTTGATATTTCTACTTTGTATTAAAATAACTTTTGATAACAAATTTGTTATAAGTTATTACAACAAATGAGAAAAGATTAAAGATTTACTTCTTCAAAATCAAAGGGGCATATAATTTTTGTCTTCGGACTTGACGGTAGCTCTCTGCTTAGTGTATAATTGAAGGGTATCTGTCGAAGTTTGCGCCTGTGAATGAATACGTTCACGACGAAATTTCCGCTTGAAAACTGTTCGTAGATTCGTAGATTCGCTTGAAAACTGTTCGCAGATTCGTAGATTCTGACTGGTGTCTCTTTTCTCTGCTTTTCTTTTTCTTCTCCCTTTCTTTTATAAATCTGATTGTTTATATAGTCTCGTCGACGGAGATTCTTTATGATGGTCTGATAATAGCGACTGTAATTACTGTCTAATAAGCACTGAAAATTGGATGGTTTTTCCTGATAGTCGGATGCTAAATTGTTTTGTTGACAGCACTTGTCTGATAAAATTTTAATTTTATTTAATTGTTTCCTTCGTTTTGATATGTGACCCTTGTTGATCTTTGTGATTGTTTTAAGATTTTTGTTTATGTCCTTTTTTGCTGTTCAATTTTGATCGTTTTATTTTAGTTGTTTACTGGTCGCTTTTCTAGTCGTTTACTATAATTTCCTTCGCTTTATATACATTTCTTAAATTCTTTCTTTCTAAAATTAGCAAGTTTTCTTTTCTATTTATATATTATTATTTTGTTTTTGTTTCTAATTTTATGTTATTATTTTATTTCTTTCTATTTTTATTATTCTTCCATTTTTTGTTTTAAAAATTTCCTCTAATTTTTTTTTATTAATAGTAACTTAATGTTACCATTAAAATATAATTTACAAATAAATATATAAAAATAAATATTAAATATAAAATATTAACTATTACTAATACATATTAATACTATTTATCCTATTTATTAACGTTAATATTCATATTTATATATTATTATTATTATTATTAAACCTATTTCATTTATCTTCGCGTATTATTTAATTATATTTATTATTATTTAATTATCACTTTATTTTTTAATATTTAATCAATCAAATTCGACTTAACATTTAATACATATATTACATTTAAAAGACAATATAACACATAACACCAAAAATAAAAACGATAAAACATTAAGGAATCACAAATATTAAATATTTTGATTCACAAGTTTCAAATAGATCAATTTATTGATTGTTTGACGGGGTTGGTACTGGTTGAATCACTGACGCTGCTCCTGGTATTTTGGTCGATTCTGCTCGTGGATTTGAACTTGGTCGTAGTCTCCACAGTTGCAAGACAAGATGATAATACAGTCGTCAAGAAGTTCCGAAATAACTGGATCCTAAAGTTTGGTGCTCCGAAAGAGATACATGCTGATTGCGGGAAATGTTTTGAGTCCCAAGAATTTAAAAATCTGGCAGTAGACTTAGGAGCAGGCTTGATCTTCACTAGCCCGTACCACCATAATAAAAATGGAGTCGTTGAACGATAATTTCGTACCATTAGAGAGTATATAAACCAAACTTTAAAAGATAGAAAGAATACCGATTGGGCAGAAGTTTTACCAGAATTCGAGTATACTTTAAACGCATCTGTACAGAAGACAACGCACATGAGTCCGGCGGATCTAGTTTTGAGCCGGAGAATAAATAGAGAAAGATGGTTCAGTAGGAATCAAATAAGGAGACTTTGAGAAAATGAGACAAGAATCACGGGAGTTGGGAAATAAAGAAACCAGAAGGAACTTTACAGTCGGAGACGCAGTCATAATTAGAAAAGAAGTTAGAACCAAAGATCAAGATCGATACGAGGGGCCATACGAAATTAAAAAGAAAATCCATGACAGATACGAATGGGAAGAAAGTAGTCAGAAACATTGAAAAGATCAAGAAATTCTTTAAAAAACGGGGGATATGATGATTAAAATAATTTAATTAGTTTAAATATTTAACTTAATTTGTTTGAATAATTGTTATAAAAAAATACATAATTTTCGAAATGACTCTTGATAACTTATCAACTGATATAAATGTTACTAACACTATTTATCCTTTTTTATTACTATAGCTTATTATTGTATTATTGCAATTATTATAACAGTTGAGTTCATATTAGCGATCTATCGACTTATTGTTTCAATAAAACCTAAAGTCAGAGTATTTTCACAGATTCGTGGAATAAGTACAAACAAGGAACAGTGAAGAGTTTGTAAATATTTTGTATCTAAATTGAAACATTACATAATTGAACTATTAACATATTGTCCAGTAAAACCAAATTATTTAAAGTTGTAGTGCTTAAGATGTTATTAACATAATTTATAAAATACTGATCTCAGTTTCTAGCATAAGTGTGAGAAGACTTACTGTTTTTTCGTTTCAATTTTAAAATTAAAGTGAATAATAATATTAAAAAATCATTGAAATATTGTGAAATCACAATATGAAAAAAAAATTTATCTAAAATATTGAGTTACTTTTTTGATAAAAAAATCAATTAAATTAATGTCTCATTGTAAGGAATAAATTATCATTAATTTTACATCAGCTAAACTATATCTAGGACGTAATACACACGGCTCACAATTTTTACATTAAATAATCTATTTTTTAATGTTTCTATGTCACCGACCTTTCGATCAAACACATTTACCAGTAAGTGAGATTGTATGCTGAAATGATTTTAGTTTCATTACTATTTATGGAACACATACACACAGAGAGAGCTCAAAAAACAAAAAATATCGAAATATATTTGGACAGTCATCATCACCCCCATCATATACAAAAGACAATCACAATTTAATCTTTTTCAAAATCTCTCTCACCTTTTTGTATGCTCCGCTGGAATTGGGAAGATTTTCGAACAATCGATGCTCGTTTATACCTTCACTGAACTTGGAGAGAGGGGGCTTCTCAATCATAGATTGTTGTATTAGCACCGTGCCCTTTTCCGTTGACAAATCTTGGCTCAATAGCGGATCTACAGTATTGGGAACGGTCTCTTCAACGGGAATCTCTGCGCCAGAGAGTTGAACTGATGATAATAAATCAATTAATCAATGAATTCCCGCTATCAAACCGTCATGACATATTTGATCATCCGCTTTTTCACTGTCCGTCAGAGCTGATATTTCCGGTGTGAGTTTTCTTTTCATTGGTAAATTGAAATCGGTTAATGAATTTCTAGCAGATTTTGACGAACGTATCTCAGTGATATCGGTAGCCATCTTGCCAAGCAACTGCTGACTTATAAGAAATTTCTTGAAGTTTTTCAACAGACAATCCTCCTGCATCGGCATGAATCCCAACTCTTGGCACATGTCGAAGCGGTAGTCGTACATTCGGTAAGAATTAAATCCCGGGAATTCAAACAATTTGTCACAATCATATTTCACTGAACTTATCGATTAAATAAATGAGGAATTATTGAATTTTATACATATTTCATCAGTTTGGTCGTTTGTGGTCATTGAGTTATCGGCACCAAAAACTGTAATTGCGTCTGACTTGACTTCGGCTTTTCGTAACCAGCCTGGTGGATAACCTAAATGTCTCATGCGATAAATATGCTCCGGAATATCCATCATACGCAATCCTAGAGCTATTCGCAATTGACTACTGTTAGTTTATAAATAATATTTATATTTCAGATTTATTCTGTTTACCTGATTTTACCTGGAATGAATTTCACTTTCTCATCTGGCTCATGATAACGTTTAGATTTACTAAATAATTACATAAAGAATTCTCAATCGAATTAAATTCAACCATTTTAATATAGAACGTTCTAGTGTAGGTTTTTTAACAATTTCTTCAGTAATTTCAATGTTACCAAAAGTATTATACTGGAGAAGACTGAAATAAATATTTTGATATGAATAAAGTAATTAAATATGGCTTACTCTGATCTTTGAGATTCATTTCCCTCAGTATCAAGTTCAAACAAAATATCTACTGGCATTGAATCATAAATAAAACTAAAAATATTATAATTTAAACATTGATTAAAAAAACACCAGTAAAACAAAGACATTTTTGAATGATTTTGTCAGTTAATATCATACTATATTTATTAAACATAAGTTTAATATTATTAATAATATAAAATAAAAGAAAAAGATAAATATATAAACTTATATATAATATATTTAAACTTATTGTAGTAATCAGAGATAAATTTCAAATAGGTAATAACGAGTATTTCGCACATAAAATATTATTTATATAGTTGATTTAATAGAATTCTGAACTTTGTATTAATGAGAGTTAAAATTTCATAAAATTTTATATGTACAGTAATCTTATTTTAATCTTAGTAACGTGATGATCAAGAACACTTGTTTCTTTAAAATTATAATATATATATAATTTTAATTTTGAGTTAAACAAAAAGTGAAGTTTATTAATAAAATAATTAATATTTAATTAAATTAATAATGATAATAGTAATTAATACTTTTGAAACGCACTTAATAAAAGTGATCTATATATGACGATATTATACGGCTGTCAAAAAGTTAAACAAAACGATATCTAAAAATGAGTTATTATATATCCAGTGTTCATGAAACTTCATGTTTATCTTGTTTTTTGAACTACTTTCTAACGATTAATAAGCTTTATTTAAACAAAAATAATTAATGAATTGATATCCAAAAATATTTTAATCTTTTTCAAGCTGATGCAAAATTTTTCAGTTTTTTCTCTTTATATGCTTTGAAATATCCATACAACAAATTTCCAGCTTAATGAATGTTGAATTTTTTCGGACTGAGCTTTTGTTTTATTAAGAAGGACATTAATGGTTTTTAAAAAAATCAATTGTTAAAGGAGACTAGGAAAGTTATCAAACCAACAGTCTATGAAGAATCTTTATAAAATGTTAGTAGCAAAATTTATAAAAGAATCCTACAAAATTTTTTAGCTCTATAATCTTTATATCGACCTTAACAATGACTCCTCAAACTGTTATTATTGAGTCCTCCAATTATTAGGATGGTGCATTAATTCTGGTCTAAAATTAACATAAGCAATAACTCTAGTTATACTTTTAATATTCAAGATATCAATTTATTTTTGTTTATCTGAATAACTAATGTATATTATATAGGTTTAGACATGCTATTTTGTTTAAATAAACACTTTAAGAAGGCGTAATAAATGAATAGGTCAAAATTAAATTTTAGACATGTACTAATGCTTTCATTTGATATGCGGAAATTAATAGCAGAAGCGCATTAAGTAATTGAGGAAACATATGCTAATGACGTTCAATCGTTGCCAAACCACAAATTCTGGATTACCAGATTCAAATCAAACAACTTCAACTTGAATAATAAAGAAAAACAAGGTCAGCCAATAAAGCTTGAAGATAGTGAACTGCAAAGTTTATGACAACCTTGCTCAAACAGAGGAACAGTTGGTTATGACATTAATCACATAAAATATAACAATTTCCAGATTGTTATAATTATATACGGCTTGAATATTCGGTTTGAATTTCAAAAAACGAACAAAGCACATTACAGTGAAGAGTTACTTTTAAGGTAATAGTAACAAATAAAAGAAGTCACATAAGCATTTGAAATTGTAAGATAAATGCCACATAATAAAATAATTACCAAACAGCATGCACATATAAAAATTTTGATAATAAATTATAAAAAGTGAAAAAAACATAATATTAGTAGTAAAAAAAAAACAAGTAAATTAATAATATTAGGGTGGTGGAAAAAACTTTTCCCGACATTATCACTTTACCCTATTGAAATTAATTCTCCTTGGACTGCATGTAAGCCTAATATAAGATACTTGTAATAGATTAGTAGTAATAGATTAATAGTAATAGATTAATAGTTTTTATTGAAATTTTTTTTGTGAAAACCAACTATTATTTTATTAATATTACAAATAATAAATCAATCAGTAATATAGTCACTGTTATTATTATTATTTTTCGACCAATTTGTTGATACCATTTCTCCAGAAATCGCCAGTCCTGGTCTCGGAGAATTTGTTGAGTCAGTTTTTGAGATCCTCCTCGTTCTTGAATGTTACACCTCTCATTTGATTAGACAATGAGCGGTAGAGGTTAAAGTCAGTTGGTGCAAGGTCAGGAGAGTACGACGAATGTTGAAGAATCTCCCATTTGAGCTCTTGGAGAGCTATTTTGACTATTTTCGCTGTGTGTGATTGTGCGTTGTCATGAAGCAAAATGACATGACTGCGATGATCTGAACTTTTCAGCAAGATGTTGTGGTGCGATTTTGAGACGATTTCTTTTTCTTGGTCACTGAGTTTGAGGTATCCAAACTCCAAATTTTTGATCAAAGCCGATCGAATGAAGGTGTGGATTGTCGGATGACTGCAGCCAATTTTTTCAGCAAGTTCTCTGGATGTTTGGAGACCATTTTCCTTTAATAGCTCCTGAAGAAGTTCTTCGTCTTCTGGATGATCAACCAGAGCGAAATTTATCTTTATGATTAAAATTACTCAATTTGAATTTGTTGTACCATTTTTGAGCAGTACTCGTACTTATTGCATTAGCTCCATAGAAAGCACAAATTTCTCGTGCTGGTTCTGTAACTTTCTGGCGAAATTCAAAAAATAATAAATGCCGAAAATGAATTTTTTCACTGACTGGAATATCCATTTGTAGAACTAAAAAATACATGTATAATTAAGTTGTTGAATGAATAATGATTACATGCTTGTAGCTTAAAAAAGCGCTTTCAAAATAATTATTTTTGCTCAGCAAAACTAAGCTAAAAATAGCAAGAATGACAAATTTTAAAAAACGCGGGAACTTGTGTACCAACCTAACATATAATTACTTATTAATTAAGTAATTTATTAATATTTAAAGTGTTTTGTTTAAATACATTGATTGAAATGTTTGCGGAAGTCCAAGTGTCGCCAAAGTTAATAGTTGAACAACAAACAGGAAATAGTATATGATTAACAGCTCTCAGTGGCCAATCCATTTATACCTGGCTCATTCGGTGATCTTGGTAAACTGAATAAAATCAGGATAGTTAAAATATACATCAACAATCATAAGGATCAAGTCACAAGTCATATTTTACCTCTATTGTCTCTACAAATTCAGAATTAGGAAATTTTAGAGAAATTGTTGCGGAAAAATGAATCTGTATTGCAAGATAAAATAGATTTATGATTGAGATATTATAAGAAATAATATTATGCCAAGTTTCTTTAGTTTATTAGAGAACATTATGCATTTGTTGATATTGTAATAATATTTAAACATATATCTGTATTTATGAGTGTTTGAAAAATTTTAAGAAATCTTTGAAAACTTTAAATAATATTAGAAAAAATAAAAATATTTTTATATATTTGATAATCCGATTGATTTTTATAATAACAAATTTCATTGTCTTAGAGAAAAATTAAAAACCACTTCAAATCTCTTAATTCAATTTTTAGATTTTTTGGAGATAATATTGTAAATATTAGTATTTTAGACAAGAAATTATTTTCCTTCAGTTTATTATTAAATAAAAAAATTATAAAAATAGTATGTATAAATTGGTGAAAAAAAATTGAACAATAAACTATTGGTATCTCAATCTAGAAGTACAAGTTGGTCTAATATTATTAAAAAATATGAAAGTAATTTATCATGAACATATCATAATATATTACGGGTATGCATAAGTTCACATAGTTTTAAGACGAATAATTTTTATTAACTAATTTGCCTTCTTTATGAATCTTTTCTAACTGATGTAATTGTCGAATTAGTGTGCTCTGATTAACATGTAATCTTCTTGCAAATTCTAGACTCGATTGAGTAGAATCCTTTTTCAAAAGTGGTTTCAAGCCATCCGAACCCATCTCATGTGGTCACCCAATACGTTCTTTATCGTTCAAATCAAAATAACATTTTGAAGCGTCGAAACCATTGACGTTCTGTTCCATCAAAATATTTATTGAAAATGATCCGAGTTGATTGAACTGATGGTTTGCACTGATTAAAAGAAACAATATTCAGTGAGGTATATGTATTTTATCTACTTCTATATTAATTTCTGCAAATGAATTTGTAAACTTAAATTAATTATCAAATTAATGCCACAAATATAATCAATATTGACTTACTTAAACAAAATACAAATTTTTAGATGTTATATTAATAATATTAATATTTAATTATTAACTTATGCATACCCCCAATAATATATAAAATATAATCAAATTAGTAAAATTTTATTCAGAATTATCATTAAAAATATATTTTATATTTCAAAGTACAATTATACAATAAAAATATTTTAACATTGTAAGACATTTTTATTCAAACAAATATATATTATATGTAAAATGTTTAAAAGAAAAAGTAAAGGATATAAACAAAAAATGACAAATTTAGACAATACCTATGCAAAGTAAAAAATATTTTATGATCTCTTTTCATATAATATTATTTCTTCAGAAACTCATTTTTAAAGAACAAGAATTCATCATCAGATTTGGTATTATTATCAACATTTTGGCGACAATCCCGACGAATTAAATGACACACGTTTGATAGAAACAAAAATATTGAGGCCGATATCATGACCCAGAATCCCCAACCGAACGACGGGGTTTTCTTTGGTTGATTGATCAACTTAGAAAATCCTGTCCTGACTTTTCCATGCCATATTATATCCCACCATACTGCAATTCCAACTAAAGAGCTAAAAACTATCGAAGGTAAATTATATATATTTTTATGAGAAATTAAAATAATACAATTTTTAAATATATAATTAATTAATTATATAATTGAAAAATGAATTTTAATAAATTTAACTAATTTAAACAAATATATATTCTTTAAGGTCTTCCAACGATTAATGTTTTACTGTTGATTTAAGATATTTGTTGATTTCGACCTTAAAGGGAAAATATCGATGAAGAGAATAAAGTAATGCTGAGTACAGTATTATGAAAATAAGCAGCCGAGAAATCGTTTTTCAAAAATGTGGAACCTATTGAGTCCTAAACAGTTATTAAAATATTAGACATGTATTAGTTTTATTATCATCATATGTATTAAACATAAGTAATATTTTGATTAAAAATAACCTTTACAGAATATTAAATGATCTGAAGCATACTGCTAAAATAACCAAGAAAGTTTTGCTACATAAGGCCAGAAATAAAGGTTACTCTGCCACAATTAACCTACAGAAAATTTGTGGTCGTATTCTTAAAGAAAATTTCCCCAAAAAAGATTATCATCCCGAAAAGAACAAATTAAGGGTTTGGTGAAATCATAGTAAGAACATTTGAAACTACAAACCTGTGAGCGGAATGGAAGGTGTACAAAGTACGAATTTGGTGTTTAAATCCAGTTTTTTAATCAAAATTTAAGGTGTACGAAAATTTTCTTCTAAAAGAAACATATTTTTACAAATATTTATAAAAATTATTTGAAATAAATCGATTTTTTTGTTTCTTACTTACGTTTTTCTACACTTTTCTATTGATTTATGTGAAAATCTAAAAGATTCAGCTAATAAGAAACTGTTTCATCTTTAACAATTCTGCATTTGTGTGCCCCTCTGGCAAATCAACAATGGGTCTCAGTTCTGACACCCATCTCTCCTTAAATGCCATGCTCTGGCAAATTAATTTCGATCTGACCTTTTCTCAAGCAATTTTTAGAGCAGTGTTTGTCTTTCTTGAAGGACAACTAATTATTTTTTATAATATTAATTACTATTATTTTCCTTCATTATTCTTATTATTATTCTTATTATATTTTTTATTATTATTATCGACACACTTTAAGAGTCTAAACGTAATAATATATTATGAGTAAGATATTATTGTACTAAAAACACTAAAAAACTTACAGCTGATAATAAGCATTGATACAAAGAGAAGATGAAAAATCTTTCGCTCAGTAATAGATTTGATTTTCATTCTTAAAATGCCTGAGATTAGTGCACATACTCCTGTAAATGCTGATATAATGTTGAATGCTTTGATTGTTTCGAATTCCCCTATTGAAAAAAGTAATTATATTTAAAATAAATGAAAAATATAAAGAATACATAATTTTTAAAATTTCTGCATCTTTTGACAGGAAAGCTAAAACTTAAAGTACATGCCTAATGAGATGAAAGACTAGTTTTAAAGTTCTTTAACTATGAGAATTATTTCGTTCAAGACAGAGTGTCAGTTGGTAACATGATTGTTATATCTCTCCAAGTTAAAAGATACTCAGGAGTAAAAACAGTTAATACATTTTTAAAATTTTATAGTTAGCATATTTTTAAAAAGTGGAATATTTATTTTAAGTTCAAACTAATTTTAGGAAAATATTCATTTTAATTTTTTTCTGATATTTTCTTATCTTTAACATTACTTCATCTTTCTTTTTGACTCCCTCGTTTGCAATAAATATTTTTACAAATTTTATTTTAGAACGAACTATGGGAGAAAAAATTGAGATAAAGAAAAAGACATCATCCTTCGGCATTTTACTCCCAAGGATCCTCAGTGAAAAATTCGGTTCTCAGTCATACTTTAGGTGGAGAACACTAAAAAATGATAACTAGAAATATCACGAAAAGTTAGATTACATGATTCTAAAGTTATAGAAGCACAATCAAAAAAAGAAATTAAAGACAGTTTAAAAGGAAAAACTAAATAATTTTTTAAAATGAAAGAATATTATCCCAATATTTTTTATCCATAAGAACGAAATTAATTTAATATATTTCCTCATTTCAATCGAAAATGTGTATTTAATTGACTGTGCATTTATCGAATTAGGATATTATATGAAATAGATTGAGCAAATATATAAAACTTTTATAATAGAAATTTGGCAGAAAAGAATAATTTTATTATTATAATTATATAATAATTTTTTATTTCTATATTACATTTCTTCTTGAATAGTTTTGAGCTGGTAAGGTCGAAAAATCTCAAAATTCTATTGCAAATGTATTGAAATAAGTGTTACTTGCATTTCATTTTTATCTTATCATTAGTTTAGTACTACAAAGAAAGTGATTATCTCTACTTTCTAATTTTCATTTTAACATTTAATTTGTTTATTATATAAAAATAATAAAATGCTTTTTCTTAACTTTTTAATATTTTTCGGAAAATAAAATGGATTTTTAAGGGTAAAAAACATTATCCCAATATTCTTATCTACAACCTGTAACACTGAATTGTCCAGTAAAATATTCAATATTTAATATAATTTCAGATATATTCATATTTATACGAAAAACATAAATTACAGAAAAAATGGATAATATTTGGTATATCATGTAGCTGCTTCGACTTTTGTGGAAACCTTCGCTCTATAGAATCCACGAGTCTGTTGCGGAAATTCTCTTCTCCCATGATATTACTCCGCAGCTGCTGACAAGTGCTGAACAAGTTGTTACAGGTCATAGACTTTATGGTCATAAGATGAAGTTGGTGTTTTATACATCCCCATACATTTTCCATGGACTGATTGCTGCCAACAACAGAAGAGGTATGGTATGATCATCAAACCAGTCTCTGATTGTTTTGGAAGTATGAATTGGTGTATTGCCTTTCTGATAGAATTCAATGTTGTTCATTTGATAGAAAGGAAGGAATAGTTCAACATAGTCTTCAGAATTAAACCGATGTTCAACTCTAACAAAATCATCTCTAGCCATCTCCACGGACTGATCCCCATACCATACAGTGAGGTGAACTTTTGTATATTAATCAATTTAATTTATATGCACAGAAATATTAATTTTGTAATTTTAGATTTTATTTCTCTTTGTTCTGAATTATTTATATATTGTAGCAATTTCTACCGGGTTTTATTTACAATGAAAATAGTTTTAAATCCTTTGTTTTATTTTCAAATGTGTCACTAATGTTACTTTTTTATAAAACAATCATTTCTGTAAAGAAAATAAATTATTTTTCAGAGATAACTGATATAATAATAAATAATATTTAGATAATAATATGTAAATTTATAAATTCTTATTTTAAAATTTAAAAAATAATATTTTAAAATATAAATATTAAATGATTAAAAATATTATTATAATTTAACTAAAAAGACTCCATAAATGTCATTAATAAAACATAACCAAAAACAATAAAAATATTTATTCCTTATACGAGAGTCATTTGTATATTCCTTAATATAATTTGATCATTTCGAAGTTTTATATCTCGTTTATTTCATCACATATTTGTATCTGTAAAATTTAATATTCCTGAGAAATATTAAAAAAATTATCAATTTAATAAGAATTATAAATTGTTTAAATAACTTAACGTAGTCGATCGAAACAAAAGTTATGCGGTAGACGGAACGAAGCATTTTCTATTTACATTACAATTAATGAAATGCGCAACAATTGAAGCAATGCTTTATCATCACAATTCTATGCCATCTTTCTATATGAAACTAAAGTATAAACGCAGCATCCATAGGGAAAAGCCTTAAATGTATCCTATTAATATACATTTTTCAGTCATTGGTAAATCGGTTGATGTAACTATGAATTCATGCTTCACGTCTATATTTATATTATCCTAAAACAGTTACATTTAATATATGTTCATTTTATTATAGATATCTTCATTGTTATACTTCTTGCATTTTACAAAAAAAAATAAAAATTATTTCAGTCATCCCGAAATTATTTAATTTTAAAAATTAAAAAATATATACAAAAGCCAAATATAATTATTAAAAAATTCCTATTATGAAACAACAAATTTTTGAGGTTCCAATTAGACAGTTCTTGTGAAATAAGACAAAAAATTATTTCTGCTAGGTGTAAATAGGACTGTTGTTACGGCTACTAACAAAAATAATAATAATATTGAGCCGTATATAATAGTATAACTTGTTATAAAAAGAAAGTTTATTAATAAATACAAACACAGAGTTAATCTAATCATCGAAGTATGTACCCATGAAGTTTGCTTTTGCAATGAAGTTTTGCTTTGCCCGGTTGTATAAAACCATAGTGGACAGGAGTTATTGAATTCCTGGAAGGTCAATTTTACAGCATCATCAGAATTGAATTGCTTTCCTATTAAAATTTCTCTAAATTACGTAATAAATCGAAGTCGGTGAGACCCATATCTGGTGAGTATGGAGGATGAAGAAGTTCCAACTCCAGTTCCTGCAGTTTTGTCAAAGTTCTTTGGGTAGTGTTTTGTCTAGCGTTATCATGCATTAAGATAGAGTCGAATTATTGACCAATCTGGGCTGTTTTTCTTTAATATTTTTCATATCGTTCAATTAAAGTTCTGCCGTAATCGATGATCCAGGTTTCATGAAATCAAAATGGATGATACCTGCGCTAGACCACCAAACAATTCTCATCTGATGAATTTTAGACTTTGAAGTGTGTTTCAGTGCTTAATCCTTGTCCCGTCATTGTGCTGAATGTTTGCGATTGCCATATTTAATACATTTCTTGTCACAATGACGATACGATTCAAAAATAATCAGATTTGTGACAAGAAAGCAGCACCAAACAAGCTTCCAAAGGCTTCAATTTTTGCTTTCATTGAGTTCATGTGGAACCCATTTATCAAACTTTTTCACTTTGCCTATTTGTAGGGTTCTTAAATATGAAGCCATTGTCAAATAATCAGCTGTTAAAATTGACAAGATATGATCTACAAATTTCATACTTGATAAACCAATAATAAT
>JBBMKC010201583.1:0-14026 GCA_037834085.1 Bipalium vagum | reverse complement strand
ATGTTATAGGTTAGAAAGAGAAATATAATAATAATAATAATAATAATAATAATAATAATAATAATAATAATAATAATAATAAGAATAAGTTCTGATAATCGAGGAATAATATTATATTAACTAAATTAATACCAATATAAACCAATTAAAATATAATTTAATTTATATATTTAATCATAATTGTTCATATAAAATTGTTAATTTTTTATTTAAAAATAAAAATCGTTAGTTTTTTCTTATTTTTGTGACATTTATTAGTAAAAATTAAAACATTACACACCTTGACGCAAAAAAACAGAGTTCCTAATTTGTTTTCTTTTTTCCTCATTTTTTGTAGCGTTGATAAAAAATTAAATATTACATGTGGCTGGAAGAGACATTAACTGTAACGGTTTTTTAATTCTTTAATCTTCTATTAGTGTGTTTTTCGATTTATTATTTTATACTTTATCAATAAATAAATACAATTCGTAGTTTAAATGGAAATATTTTTCATTAACCTATTGAAAAATATTTTTTTAATTTTTTAAAAAATTTTAATTAAATGTGATTTTTTGTACGAGATGCTTTGTACCACATTGGTATTATTTGAAAATAAATTTATAATACAACATTATTGTTCAATATTATTTTCTATAAAAGAATAATAATAATAATTATTATTATTTTAATTGAGAATTATTATTATAAGAAATTTTTTTTTCATGTTTTTTCATTATTTTAACATTAAAATAAATAAAAATATTTTTAAGAAATTAAATTCATAAAATGAAGAGCAAATTCAAAAATTATGTTAAAGTCACAACGTTTAAAAGTCTCACTTTATTTATAAATATTTTCATGCTTCATAAAAACTTCATAAAAAATACTTTTTTTATTAAATCGAGTAATTAATTAAATTTTTCAAATTTAATTTATTTAATCTTAGGTAAATAAGTTTTTAAAAATATAATCCTTAAATATTGGTTGATTGAGGATATTTATAAGGATAAATGTGATTCGAGTGCAAGTCTTTTGATATATCATATAGTTATATTCTTGTGTAGTCATTTTAAATAATAATAAAAGATCAAAGGAATAAAAATACACGTATATTTCATTAAATCCGATTACTTAAGTAAACTTTTCAAACATGGACCTCACCTTCTTTTTAGACTAAATTATTTACTTTATAAAAATTTACCCACATTTTTTTAAATATTATAAGGAAACCGTAACTTCATAATTTTTAGAAACTTTAAATTAAAAAAATTTAAGAATCGTTAATTTAGGCGGAGGTCCTTATTTAAAAATATTCAAGCAAACTAATTGTTCGAACCACTCCTTGTACATATAAAATTGTATTAAATGTACCCAAGAAAAGCCACATGTAAAGCAAAAGTTCAAATATATTACAAAAGATTATATTTTCTGTTCAAATATGTTCATCTTAAGATCAACGCGGCCTGCCATATGTGTTACAGTGTTATACATATTTTAGTTTTGGTATTTATCTCCTTATATTGAATTTTTCAAAATTTCATTGGGTTGCTAATTTTCTGACGTCATTAAATTGAAATTGAGTTATTAATAAAACAACTCTCATCATTTTTGCTGAAATTTTTCAATGTTTTATTGAGTATTGTATCCAAATGTTCTGCTTACATATTTTATTCAAGTAATTCTCAGAATTAAGAAAATAAACTTAAAAAAATTAATTTGTGTTAATGAAAAAGTTGCATGATCGCGCCACAATTGAGGTAATTGTGGTGTCCCACACATGAGTACTTTAATATTTACCTAAAAGATCAAGTTTCGATTTTGCTAATCAAAATGAACGTTCATTCATTGATGGGTATTACTGAAGACCCATGGAACAATCATATTCTGAGATATGAAATAAATTCCTATAAGGTACTACCTCAGGGAAAACCATAAATGTAGAAATGCCCTGCTTTGCATATGCTTTATTTTCTCAATGAAGCTTGAAGGAGCTTTTGTCAAAAATATAATAAGTGAATGAACTTATTAAATTTATGTGTTCCACAATGAAAATAGAAATTGGAGTTTACTGCTTCATGCCAATGATTCTGACCGTATGATGAAAATAACATGTATTATTATAAATTAATCAAAAAAGCTGGGGAATTACAAAAAATTCTAAAGATACTGAGTTATGATTTCTTTAAGATAATAGAACACATTCACACACATTCAAAATTATGGGTTTGATCTCATGTATTTTTCTTGCAGAGCCTAGTTCTAGTTATCTAAGAAAACATTAAGGACGGTAATTGTAAATTAATTAACCCAAAAAGCAGCAGGTGAACATTTTCTTGATCAATAAACCACAAGATTTCTTCAGTCGAGCGAGGAAAAAGCATGTCAGCAACAATTGTTGATGTATTGAAATATAGTAATGACGATTAATTGATGTTAAAATATTGTGACTTATGCTTCGTGTTCATTATTGGTGAATTTTTATCTATTTTATTCTTACTATTTATTGAGTGTCAGAAAATTTAGAACAATGATTTGTTTTAATATGTCAAATTATTTTTCGAGTGCCCGGAAAATCGATCACAATATTTGACATTGAAATGCTTAATTAACGCTTATTTTAGAAATGGAAATTAAGTCTTAATCTCGTAAAGACATGAAAAGAAATTTCCTGTTACATTAGTTTCCGGACATAGTGATTTACAAATTTTAAAGTTTCTGTATGTAGTCTGGTTCTTTGTCTTTAAAACCATAGATGTTTTTTGACATCTGATAATGTATTATCTAAAAAAATAATTATTTATATTAATATACAGTCAAACATACAATTAATAAATGCGAATTAAGGAAAACCATCGTTTATTAAATGACATTTAGTGAACAGAGCGATTTCATTGGTCTAATTTTTAACAAATAAAAATGCAAATCAATTTTATTATTTACAATAACCAAGTACAATGTAAATGATGAATATCATAACCATTAAACGAATCAAATAATAAATTTTATTTGTCAGAAAATCTGTCATTCTTGGTTGTCTATTTTCTTTATTTGATATTTGTAAGTGTTCAAAATTCGTTAATTTTGAATGTAAAAATTAGACATTAAAATTTTGCAAAATCGATAATTAACATTTATAAAAATTATTTATTTTATACCTAATAAAAATATAATATGAAAATAAATAATCACTTTTAATTAACTTTGTGTAATAATAAATGCATTTACAGAAGAGGTGGAATTAACCAGGGCACTATAATTAAATTGGTTTTTAATATTTCTTTATTTGTCTAATAATTTAGGGTTGCCCATCATTTCTAGAAGGTGCATGAATGACGTATTAATTAAAGAAGGTCACCCATGCATCAAAGCCCATTATAAACAATTTTTGTCAAGTAATGACATTTTGCAGCGCAAGAAGTGGGCACAACAATTTAAAGATTGGAGAGAATTAGATTGGCAAAAAGGTATATTTTCTGATGAAAAGTGCATTGTAGTGAATCTTGCAAACAAAGAGTCTCATCAGAAAATCAACAGATGAATGACTTACTAGAACGCATGTCATACAAACAGTCAAATTTCCTTTGAAAGTGATGTTTTAGTCTTGTATGTCGTGTATAGAAAAAATCTTAATAGTTTTTTAATAGGAGGATCCGTACTGTAAAGAGGTTTTTAAAAAAAATTATTTTTGATTTTTTGAAGTTATTGGGTTGTCCGGAAAGTTCGTTCCAAATTTTAATTAGAAATTAAAAAGTAAGACAATGCAATTTTAAATACATTTATTAAAATACATATGTTACATTTTGTTCCACAGCCTTTTTCCATCTATCAGGCAAGTTAAATATTCAATCCTTCCAGAATTTCTTAGATTTTTCATCCAAAAAATTATCCAGATGACTTTTGATATCGTCGAAGGAGATAAAGTTATTTCCATCAAGTGAATTTTGTAATGACCTGAATAAATGGAAATCAGTGGGTGTAAGGTCTGGTGAATATGGCGTATGGAGTAGCATTTACCAATCCGGCTCCAAACACTTTTTCTTGGTGGTCAAAGACACATGCGGACGCGCATTATCTTGATGAAACACTACTACCTTTCGATTCACCAGTGCTGGGCGTTTTCTTTCAAGTTGTTTGTTTAATTCGTCCAACTGCGAGCAATATTTTTCATAATTTATTGTCTGATTTGTTGGTAGAAGCTCATAAGATAGAATTCCTTGTCAGTCCTACCAGACACAAAGCATAACTTTTTTGGGTGAAGATTGCTTTTTGCGGTGGTTAATGATGGATCGCATGGCTTTCCCCAGGATCTTTTCCGTTGGACATTATTATAAATGATCAATTTCTCATCTCCTGTCACCAATTGCTTCAAAAATGGTGTTACTTTGTTGCGTTTATAATTTAAGTTGCAGATGTTAATGCAATTAATCAGGTTATTTTCACTTAAAACATGTGAAATCTATACATCCAAACGATTACTAAAACCAAGCTTCAATAAATTCCCGTGTATAGTGGATTTTGGGATACCTAATATTTCTTCTAATTCACGTGAATTTTTCTCAAGAAGCTCAGTAATTTGTTCATTTGATCTTCAAGGCTAAAATCACTATCTCTAAATCTTGCAAACCACTTCCGAACAGCTGTATCAGATATTACTAATTCACCATAAACTGTTGCTTTTTTTGCGGTACTTTTACCTTTCCGGTAGTAGTAGAGCATTAAATGGCAAAAATGTATATTATTTGTATTCATCTTTGAATTTGTTCAATAATTTAGATGAATATTTAAACAAATACCGTTTCATTATTTAATAAAAAGCCATCTTTTGCATTCAGAAAATATATAATTATGCCATGTTTTTTATCTATCAATATTATAATAACAACTGTTTTAATTATGTATATTAAAAATCGGAACAAACTTTCCCGACAACCAAATATTTTATTTTATCTTTCTTTAAAAAATTGATTAATTACCCCAAAACATGTGATCTTAATGATAAAACTATTAATATTGCGATACAATTGAGCTTAGACCCTAGTGACCCCTTTAATAACTGTAATCGTTGTGAAGCAAATATTTGAGAATGCTTACACTCGGAAAAATGCTCCTTAGAAGTAAAAGACTGAGCGATTTTCATTTCTTTAATGGTGATTTCAAAGAATAATACCAAAACTGTCAATTTAAGACTTAATTTCATTTTCCCTACTGAGACCAGCCTTATCTATGATTGATCTGTTATGGCATTGTTCTGCTAAAGACAGAGCTGGAGAGAGAAGCATTTGGTAATTTATAAGTTTTTTAAGAATATTAGATTTATCAAAACCCATGAATTTTTTCCTCAGATAAGTCCGTTTCGACTGAAATATATTTTTTCTCGTTGCCAATTTTCCGAAATTAAGCGAAAAGTTCAAATAATAATAAATTAACATTGGAATTTATTTGAAATATTGTTTTTTGAGACCAGGAGTTCTCGACAATCTTTTTATATCATTCCAAGAAAGGTATGAAAAACGTTTTATTGTTTTAATCTTATTCTTTCCATTAATCGGAATTGGACGGTATCTAATCATTGACATCCTTTCATGTGTAAAATGACCAAAAAGTGAGCTTTACTTTTCTGACCCTCTCGGAACCTGTCATCGTTATAATAATAATAATAATAATAATAATAATAATAATAATAATAAAAAATAATAAAAATAAATAATAATAATAATAAAAATAAATAATAATAATAAAAATTAAAAAAAAAATAAATAAGAAGAAGAAGAAATAATAATAATAATAATAATTAATAATAATATATTTCCCTATATAAAATATCTCCATATATTTCTAAATAAAGTTCCATGACTCTAAGTGTTTGGTTGTAATACAATGATAAAAGTAATTAGTTTGGTTGTTTGGGGATAATTGAATAAATTTCAAATATATTTCATAATTAATGGAATTAACTCGATTTCTTAAACCTTTTATTATTTTTATAGAAAAGTTTTATAAGCACAAGAATATTAATAATATTGCAGTATAATTTATAATCATAAACAAAAAATAAATAATAATAATAATATATAATATATATAATTTTTTGACTTGATATTCGGTGTTGCTCTTCCGAATAATATTATTTTATAATTCTTGTTTCTCTTAAGAATTTCTCATTCAATTTTCTTGGTTCCATAAATACATATCATTAGAACATAGAAATACATAAAATAATGTTTTAAATAATAATTATTATATATAAAATTCACAAATACATAATCCACTGGAATGTTACCGTGTTTTAGTGATGAGTTATCGGAATAATTTTTATAATCAATTTTTTCATCAACATGAATACTGAATATTTGGGTCCCTCGTCCCAATAAAAACAATAAAACAATACAATAAATGAAACTGATTTCTGAACAGGAGAATCCTGCTGACCAGAATCATGGGCTCTTCAACTCCAATTTCATATCGGTTTAGGAAACCGGGCTTAATTCATTTTTAAACAATTAATTTTATTACCGTAAGGCTAAAAAAATGTCGACGAATTTTTGAAATTAAATTTCAACATATGCAGCGAACTATCATCAATTTTTCACCGTGGAAAATTTTATTGATTTTCTGAAATTAAATTATTTAATATTTTCACGGCTGAATTCACCTGAAATGTTTTCCCAAACCGTTTCTCACAATTTGGCATCGTTTCTGGATTCTGTTGTGCTGGTTGATATCAGTGAAATTCGATCAGGACATCGTGATGAATTTCTTTTTTTTATTTATTAAAAGGAATTCCCTTTAATTTATTATGTGGTCTCTTCCTTTCAAAAAAGATCATAAAAAATAAGTGATAAAGACAAACGTAAATATGAAAATTAGTTTTTATTGAAAAATGTTATGTTCTTTCATGAAACAACAAATAAGAATAATTACTGTGACATGTTGAAGAATGTAGTTCGACCTGAATTTATAAAAAGAAAATTAATGAAATTAACGTACTTCATGCAAGATGGAGAGTCCGCGCATTATGTCAGTAATGTCAGAAAATTTTTAAATGAAACATTTAGTTTGTACAAGATCACATATAGCGATGATCCAGAAATTGGCCTTCTCGTTCGATTGATCTGATATCAATTGATTATTGGTTTATGGGTTTACAGAAGGCAAGGGTTTTTCATCACAAAACACCAAGAAATATCATGGAACTGGAAAACCAAATAAAAGAAGAATGCTTCCGTCTTACTCCCAAAGAGCCACAAATGGCAATATTGTCCTTCCCATGAAGAATTGATTTGATGGTATCTGCTGAAGGAATATTATAGGAAAGACTATTGTATTCGACTTATTAAGCAGTTTTCTATTTTTCATTAATAATTTAAATATTTTATCTATTTTATTCATCATTTACTTTTTCCAATCTTTACCAATCTTTTTTTGAAAGGTATAACATTAATCCTTCTATTTACTGCTCCTTCACTTTGTGTTTCTTGCCGTGTTCTTTTAATTTTGAATCAAAATAACCACAGTAACTCTGACTTTAATAATGAATCAAAATAAATATGATATACCTTTATCTCCCAATGCTTTACAATCAATGAAAATAATCATATAAGTCACAATTCTGACTTTAAATCAATAACAACAGAAAATACAATGAAAGAATCGATATCAAATTCAAATAATTTTCCCTGACCGCAATAAGTATTACAATTACTATAAAAAATAATAATATTAAAAAAATATAAAAACCAAAAAATAAAAGAAAGAGACTCTCACGGGGAGCGAGTCCCCGAGTTGTCTGCTAAGCCGCATCCGGTTACCTAGAGATTCCCAAGCCCCACAAGACCCATTAAATAATTCTCTTGCTACATAAGAAAAGAAAAATTACATTGAAAATAATTTTTCTTCGTCAATTTTGCTTCAGAACCAAATCAACAATTACTTTCTGTTTTCCTTAATCAATTCTATTTACCCAATTCCGTAATCAAAATTTCGACTGAAAGTCTTTCACAATATAATAATAAATGTCTTAACTAATTAAAAGATGCCTTAACATTTCTTGATTTTATATTGTAATAATTCTTCCATTTAAGACAACCAATGGCGCTGTACAATACTTGCATACTTAAAGTTATCACTTTTATTTACATAATTTCGTATCGTACTCTCACACACTGAAATACTGAGATGTTTCTAGTCAAATTATATGTTGAAATAAGTCAAATAATGCTATACCATTAGTCGACTGTTTAATGGTCACCATTAATGGTACTGATGGTAATCCTCTCGAAATGGGGAGTAATAGAGCAACAGGTTAATTCAAAACTTCATAACGAAATCAAGTCCTTACAGATACATTCATGGAGTTAATGATTAAATTTGACAAGGCGGAAATGAAGCCCTGCTCGAGGTGGTTGTGACGGCTATTGGTGATCACATCAAATAATCCTAAAATTTATTTTTCATTCAGTTTTGTCCTAATTTTTATTGTAATAAAGTTTTAAGTTTTGTCTACTTACGTCTTTTAAGATTATAGGTTTTCTAAATTTATCTCAACGACCCTGTATATTATATATACTTTACAAAGGACATAATGTGGATTTAATCGATCTTGGCTGTGATGAAATACTCAATATCCAAAAAATATATTAGAAAAAACGTAATCACTATTTACACATTTTCAACATCAATTATTTCCTGTATAAGAGAGAGGCCTTCTTATAAAATCTATAAAAATCCGAAACAGAACTGGTGCATCAGAATAAAATTTGTAAGAAAAAATGCGAACTTGTTATCAATTTCCATTTGTAATTTACCTGTTACGAAACCGGTGAAAATTAACATGACATTTCATGAAAATGTGGGAAATATTTTATCATTTCTCTCTCCCCATTTCAGAGTATTTTGATTTTATTTATACAGGTTTTATGGGAAAATTGACGCTTATTTCCTTAAAGATAATGATTTTAATGACTTAAAATTTCACTACAAATTCCTTTAAAAATAAGTCTTAGAATGAGAGTCGACGTGGCTCGAAAAAGATTGAATCAACAAGGAGCTTACACCATAAATAACCCGTCTGCAGTGGAGGAATAAATGTTTGAATAAAGGTAGCGTTAGGATCAGAAAATATGAGAATTGTATCCAACGTTTCACAATAGATAGGACTTTGTTACACATCATAAGAATAACGTTTGAGCCTAAAACTCAGCCTTACATTCTACATTTGTGTCAATGAATCGAATCTACCAACATTGCAAAGCCTGATTTCCATTTTAACTTGTAGAACAAAAAATTTGAGAAAAACAATTTATGTAGGTCTAAATAACCATACGCATATAAATTTATAAAATATAGTTTTATTAAGAAATACAGAAGATAAGGTTAGCATAACCTTTATTATAAAACAGAAATGGGATCACTATCTTCTGTTTCGTAAAATTGGTTTTATATTAGCAATCATGCTTTTGAAGATGCTAAAATTTATCTCTCATTTTTCTTGCAATTCTAAACTGCAAAGACCTTGCATTTTTGGCTTACCATCAATTTTTGTATACTTCTTTTCTCAACAAGACCCAAAATGTTTCTATTGGTTGCGTCTGTGGAAGATTAGGAGGAATGCCATTTTTTGATTTCAACCAATCGGTCACTGTTTTTCCGTTAGGTCCGGTCAAAAGACAATGTCTTCATTATAATAATATTTCCTTATGAAGAAGTTAATTTTGAGAGACAATTACTTCTATAAGTTTCAGAATTTAATATTTAATCTTTTACTATTCCTCAAAAGAATTTAAAATATCTTTCTCTGATTTGGCAAACCAAATCAAAAATATTTATAGAAAGTTAGTCTTAGGAGAAAAACGGACACGAGACGGACTGCTGCTTATATTATTGGTGTAGAAACCACAGATTTCGGTAGAAGTGGTGTTTGAAAATGTGAAATATTTCTCGTCATCTGTTTTGTATATTTAAACAATTTTGCATTATAGCTTGCTTTCAACCAATTGAATTATACCTTTTCTTAATTCTAATTTTGAAGTCATTTCAAATAATCATCGAAACGAAAACACATTTATTAATAAAATATAGACAATCTTAATGTATGTAAACAAATACCGAAATATTAAAACGTGTTCGAAAAAATTTTTGTGACATCCGTTATAATATATAATTTATATTTCGTCTGATTCTAAAATTCCTTTCAAAACCTTTCTTCTCAAACAAAATATCACAAAGGTTTTTGATTTTATGCACGAATTTATTTTTAATCAATACCAAATTCCCATTTATTCATAGTCCAAATTGAGTAAAATTGCCAAATCTTTTTTATTTCTAAAATATTGATGTTTCCTGAACCTTTGAAAGTACTCCTGATATGTTCTGAAAAATGCATATTTTTGGCGGCAATAAAAGAATAAAGTTCTTCAAATGCTGTTTTTAAGAAAATATCAAATGATACTATCTTTTTATAGTGTTGGTCAACCTTTCGAAATATCATACCATGTCAAGTGGTATTTGCGCATTCAATTTGTAATTTCATGCTCATAAAAATAATGTTTAAATTTTCCTCTGCTTCTGACTTCACTCTTATCACCGATATTTAATTTGGTTTTGTATTTTAAAATGTCTCCAATATTGTCATTGGCATTTACCAAACTTTGAGATCAATCTGACATAAGTAATTTAATTAGTGATCTTTTTTGATTTTTTTGACGACTATGTGATATTACCCGCTGAACATACTTGTTCATCCGACAAGACCTATCCATCGAGTGACTGGCGACGACTGACAATGACGTTATGTGAGCACAAAATCTTGTAAAAATATCAATATAATTTCCTATTTCTCATACCGGGATCATTGAACTCTTCGACCTAAAAGATCCGACCCAACTACCTACACTACTGCAAACCACATAATCGCTCGGGCGAGTATTTCTAAAATGAACAAAAAAATCAGCATATATCATTTATAGATTAAATTTTTATTTGTATAGATTAAAATTTTAAAATATTTTTATTGATCAAAATTTTAAAATTAGCAGTGTTAAAATGACTAAACAAAATTTTAAATTGGGGACTTTATTTTTATTGTATTGTTTAAAAAAATTTATATTCATATCGATCACAATGTAACAAGAGAAATATAATTTTTAACTGGAAATAAATTTTAAAAAATATTTTCATAATATTATTAATTGTGAAGGTAGAGTTAGCAAAAAAATAATTAAGAGCATTTCTTTGCTCAGTGACATGAAAAACTCAAAGTTCTTTTAATGTTAAACTTTTCTATGTATCATTTAATTAACTCTTGCTCTGAAAATATTTCAAAGGGCCATCAAACGATTTTTAGTCTATTTGTAAATGGATATTTTTCAATGTAAAATAATAATTTTAAATAATTTATAAAAGTATTTTTTCTTTTGACTCAAAGGTTATTTTTAGATTTTCATTTTGCCGTGAAGGTAGTTATCTAAATATATATTGGTTGATAAAATGGTCTTTTTGTTGTTTCAAAATATCAATTATTTTTATCAATATACAGGGTGACGATTAACTAGCTTTACAATTTTTTACACGAATAACAAAAGATTGCTTTTGAGATTTTATTTTATCAATTAAAACCATTGATTTACGATCATAGCGCAGATAAGTAGACACACCATGTTTTGTACTGATAAGAGCACCAATAGTTCTATGGTTTTAATCTTCTTCAACCACAAATATATTGTGAGTATACTAAATGTTTAATATGGATCTCGAAGTGTCCATGAGAAATCAATAGTTTTTGTTCTAATCAACTTTCTTTATAAAATCTGTCACAGTGCTTTATAAAGATTTACCTGCAAAACTATCATATATACATAGCAAGTTTGATGAGAGCAAACAGTTTAAAGTAAGCCAAAAATAATCCTTTTACATGTTTGAAAAATGACAGTCTTTCACCTTTTCTAAACAGAAACAATGTTCAATCGAACCAGTTACCAAAAAGAATCCAGTCCATTACTACAGTAAATTGAGATACTGTCAAATGAAGCTGTCATTCTTGATCAAAAAGCTTTCAAATTGAAATTTGGTCTTGTCATTCAAAAAGGAACAAAGGGTTCAATATGAGTAGAATGAGAAACTTGTTAAACATTTCTTTTGCCAATGTCTTAATCTATCTAAGGATAAATAACTTTTTTCATCATTTTACGGACTATCTCATGTAATGTATCACATTCACAAGACATCCGTCTATGTGAGTTGTTGACCTCTTGAAAGAGTTACATGATAATTTTATCTGAAATCTTCCCAGGCCTGCATAATTAGCGTGATTTCTTGTAATTTGTTCAAAACAAAGTTTAACGAACTTGGTAACAATCATGCTAATTATTAAGTTGCTTGGTACATCAAAATGTATTTTCAATTTTAAAATTCATCGATTTATCACAAGTGCACAAAATATTTAATTCGACAATGTTAACTATTTCTTTAGCACATTTTATCTGTTCAAGTTAGAATTGGCAATTGCAACAAGACAAAATAAATCATTGTTTATAAATTCAGATTTTGTTTATTTGACTTTGTTTTAATTTTTATTATTCGTGTATAAAGTTGTAAAGCATTAGTCATAGTGCATTTAATGTTTAATTAACTTAAAAAGTAGATAAAAAAATATTTAAAAAACTGATAAATTAAAGGAAAACTGGGACAAACTTCATAACTTAGATTATCTTAAGGTATAATATTTTCTTTTCATTTTGATAATAATTAAATCTTTGAACAAAATTATCAATTAATGTTTTTATATTATTTATTAATAATAATATTATTATTTATAGTATAACTAAATGACCTTTGAGGTAAAAAAATTTTCCTATGTAAAATATCACTTTCCCAATATCTGATCTGGAAAACCTTGGTTTTCTTCCACATTTCCCAATTCGTCCAGCTTTTATTGATCCAGTTTGCTTGGAAAGTATCACCAAGTGATTTAGAGGCATTTTTAACTGGTGTTGAATATCACTTTGTGAAATGCCAGCATCAAACAAAGCTGTCACTTCAGTACGTTTTTCTATGATAGTACTCATTTTCAAAGAGATTCAAGATTACTGGCTATAAAATTTGAAAATGTATTTTAATTATCGATTTTTAAAATACAATTACTTAAACCAAACAAAAAATATAAACAAATATTGAAATACGTAATAAAGAAATAATAATAAAAACCAATTTAATTACAGTGTTCCGATTAATAAGTATAGAAAAGCTAATAATGAATTAAATTATAATTATTCTGATGAAAATAATTTTGACACTAGGTGACATTTATATATATATATATATATTTATTATGAAAAAACTGCGCGTAGCATTCGTTAAAAGTATTTGTCTTTAGTTTTTATCAAAAGATCAATAAAACTTGCTTTACTTTCTCTAACAAGTATCTTAGATTTTTTAATGTTGGAAACATTTTTTGCATCAATAAATTTGAATTAATAGACAAACATTCATTTAATTAAAAGAATAATAATAATAATAATAATAATAAAAAGCATTGTTTTTTCATATTTAATAAATATATGAAATACTTTGTAAACTTTTCGAAAAATATAAAAGTAAGAAATTAATTGACTTTTATTTTCTAAAATGAAATTTATTTTCTTTTAAAACTGTATTGACAGTATCATATTTATAATTCAGGAGCTGAATTTCTTAGAACTAAATTGCTTAGTAAAAGTCGACGAGTATGGATTTTTTCTTTCATGGAAAAGTGAAAAATCGGTAATTTTCAGTTATTATTACATTTTGATAATAATTACAATGTTATAAATTTATTTTATATTATGATTATATTATTATTCAAAATATTTTATTATTTTATATTATTATTCAAATTATTTATTATTATTATTATTATAAAATAATAATATTGTTATTAATATTAATATATTATTATTTTTTCATTATTATTAATATTATTTATATTTATATAATTATTATTATTATTATATCATTAATAATAATATGGTTAATTGTATTAATTTTATTATTATTATTTGGTAAGTATATA
>JBBMKC010201572.1:0-14027 GCA_037834085.1 Bipalium vagum | reverse complement strand
ATAATAATAATAATAATAATAATAATAATAATAATAATAATAATAATAATAATAATAATAATAATAATAATTTCATTTCCATTTCTTTAATAATAAATCGAATTTCCTTGTGAATGATAATTCGAAAGCTTGTCAGGTGAATATTGCTGATATGGGTTTTGATTGGTGTAAAAATCCAATAAATTCTTTTAAAGAAAACTTTTTGATCAAAGTAAACACCAAGTAATTTGTATAACTTAAAGCCTGAGTACTCATTATTTATCAGTTTTATGTAAACTGAGTTTTATTTATTAAGCTATTGTAATATAAACCAAGTTCAGTGCTTGACAATTCGTTCATAAGTATTGATACTTATCAGAAATGATTTACGCATTTTACTTTAGATTGGGAAGTAATGCAGCAATTGACAATTTCAGATCCCCGGATCGTCAGTTGAGCATACTGGTTTACTCAGATCAGCCCTATTCCGAGGATACAATCCTGCTACTTAATATACCTGAATGATAAATCCTTCAACATAACATTAATAAATATCTCTTGAAATCTTTCGAAGTAGCTCCAATAAAATATCTCTAATAAATCTTCGGACATAAATTCAATAGAAAATAAAAATCTTAAAAAGGTTCAGTCTATGTCTTGTAACTCAGCTGCTTGTATCGGGGGTAGTTTTTTCTTAAGAATTTTTCTTTGTTTTTATTAAATTTACAACCATCCGACCAACCAAGTCGTTGATTGTTGGTCGTACAATCCTCGATTAAATTCTACTTTTTTAACTTGTGCTTTTATTTTATATTGTAAAATGTAAAGTGAATTAAGGGTCTTTAATTTATTTAATTTGTAACGATATAATAAAAGATTTTATCTTCAATTGAGAGTTCCAATATTCTCAAAAAGATTGTTAGAAAAATTTTCTCAAAAAGAGATACGAAAAGAGCATTTTAATTATTTTTTTATTTTTAATCTGTTTGTTATTGAACTTTATTGTTATTAGGTTGGTACAAAAATAATGTCGTCTTACCGATATGAAAGTAAAAACGTAATAACTCAATGAAAAATAAACTTTATTTATCAAAATAATTCACATGCGAGTCAATACATTTCTGCCAACGAGTGATAAGTTTATTTATGCCTGTGGAATAAAATTCTTTGTTCCTGGAGGCAACAAACTCATCAAAGATCATTTCAGCATCGACTCGGGTTTCGAAGCACCTATTGACCAAGAAATTATCCAGAGCCTTAAAGAAATGGAAATCTGTTGACAAGAAATCTGGCGAATATGGGGGGTGAGTCGAAATCTCGTAGCCCAAATTGTTTATTTTCTGCAAAGTTATTTATGTGACGTGTGGACGTGCGTTGTAGTGCAACAGGATTGGACCTTTTCTGATGACCAGTCCTGGACAGATGATACTAAGTTTCCTTTACATTTCGTCTATTTGCTGGCATTATGTTTCTGTTGTAATAGTTTCGCCCGGATTTAGAAAGCTGTGGACCACCAAACAGTCACTATAATTTTTTTTAGGGTGCAAATTTCGCTTTGGGAAATGTTTCGGAGCTTTATTTCTATCCAACCATTGTGCCTAACGTCGCCGATAGTCCCAGAGAATCCATTCCTCATCACACGTCACGAGTTGATTGAGAAATGGGTCGCGGTTGTTGCACAAAAGCAGGGAAGATGCCACTTCAAAACGACGATTTTTTGTTTTTCGCTCACGTCATGTGGCACCCACTTATCAATCTTTTTCACCTTTCCAATCTCGTTTAAGTGACGAAGCACTGTTGCATGATCAACCGCAAGTTCCCCTCCGACTTTCCTTGTGGATTTCGATGAATCAGGTTCAGTTATCTTCTTTAATTTATCATTTTCAACTTTACGTGAACGACCGCGACCATCCTCATCTTCAAGGATATATCTTCCCTGACGAAACCATTTAAACCAACGTTGCACCATCGCTGATTGATAGTTGCAGGACCAAATGCATTATTCATTTTGCGAGCCGTTTCGGTAGCATTTATGCCTAATTTGTATTTGTACAAAAAATGGTACGATATTGATATTTTACCATATTCTGTTAAATCGCCTAAAAAGGATAATTAAGAAATATTTAAATAAATTTATAATAAAATTAACTTAGTAAAAATTTTACTTTCAAAAATTTATCAAAATATATTGAATATTTAAACAAAACATTTATTAAAATGAATGAAATTAATGACTTGCAAAAAAACGACATTATTTTAGCACGAACCTAATATTATGATATTATTATTATTATTTTGCTGTTATCATTATTTTATGGGTTCTTCGGACCCTTTAGTGATCCTTAATGTCCACCTCATGTGTTGTTCTTTTGGCTTAACCCAACAATTTTAATCTTAAAATTTAAACAAGATTAAGGTTTCTATGTTTTTATTAATTTTCTCGAATCAATGGGCTTACCAACTTTAAAATATTATCATCTATACTGGGTATTTTAACCCAATCATTCCAAAGACTTAGTTAAACTAATCGTTTCCACAACATCTAAAACGATTTTAATGAAAACGATTTAGTGATCTTAACACAACGTTGGCAATAAGTTTTTTTCAATGGAATACTTAGGCTTGTTCTTTGAATAATGATAAAATACCGCGTCCATAACAAAAGTCAAATTTAAGTTTTAAATTTATTTGCCCAAGAGGGGTTTAGATTAATTAATTCAACAAAAGAAGGCACGAAGGAATTTATTTCCGCGAATAGAGCTTGATTTTTTAAGAGAAAAAAACAGGTTAGTTAGCTCTCAGTTTTCGGAGAAAATGACGGTATTAACATAATCATTGTGGGTTACAAGTTTTTTTTTAGTCTTCGCCTTCGAAATCTTATGAATTTTTTGTTTGAATGAAGTCTTGAATGATGATATAATCATTAATACTTATTTTTATAAAAATGGAATTGTGAAAGATATCAAGTGATTTCTTTTCTCCTTGTCCATCTTTTTCTTATAAGAGCCTGGTAATAGTTGATTTAACAACAAAGTTCAAATTTTATAAATATTGATTTTAAAACCATTTATGTAGAAATAACTGGTCTATCAATTTATTAATAATTTAAATAATCAATTTTTCTAATTTACAACTGTGTAATAAACGAAAAAATCCATTTTACACCATAAAATTATCAATACATTGGAGTATCATTCTGTTATAAACAATTAATTTTCATTTGAGAATTTTCTTTTATGAAAAAATTAACTTTTTACATTATCCACACGTTTTTCATTATTTTTATATTTTTACTGAATTTTTTTTAGAATTGATTTGTATAAAATTTCTAATGATTTTAGATTTTATTATCAAAATTAAAATGACGAAACGAAAATCATATTTTATTAACACTTTTTTTTAAACTTTCCAGTATCAATTATCCCTGAAAGTGACTGTTGGATAATTGTATAATGGAAGTTCATTAAGAAGACAAAAATAATCTTTATTTATAAGTTTTTAAGGTTGGACATCAAAATATAAAATAATCAAAGGCAAAATGTACACGAGATAAAACAATCAAATCAGACTGACATTAGATTTCCCAAAACCGTTCTTTTCAAAATGGAAGCTCGTGGTTTGTTTAATTGAATACTTATTTCCTTATTCTAATTATTATTTTTTATAATTTTTATAGCCACCACTTTTTTATATATATTTAATTATTAATTTTTAAGGTGTACCTTATACTGGAGTATCACATACCTTATTGAAAGAAAATCAAATTCCATAATAAATAATAAACTTCGGTGGAAAAAAAGTCTTAGTCTGCTCTGATCTTTATGTCCAATAATTATAATTATGTGAATATCGGCGTTAAATAATTTTGTTTTATTAAAATAAATGTTTTTTATTTAATTGATATTCAATTTAAATTTATGTAAGTATATTCTTTTTATATTAATAAATTCTACAGTATGAGCAACTAATTAAGTACTGAGAAGTGAGCCGTGATCATCGACCGCATTCAATCTGGTCAATCGCAACGGATGGCAGCACATGAACTTGGAATCAGTTGTGACGCTGTTCAAAAAGCCATAGACATCTATAAATCATGGCCACTCTCTGGTCGCCGGCATTTAACACGAAGATTGAATAATTATCGAGTGAGCCTGAGAAATCGTCGTCTCACTACACCTGATATTCGAAGGTCAATGATCAAGGACTAAAAATCAGGTCCGCACCGTAAAGCGGTGTTGTATGGACGCGAAGCGCGTCGTGAAACTTTTATTTCGAGAAAGAATAAACACTCGACTATCATTTACACTATTACATGATTATTTTAAAGAAACACTGTCAAATTCAAATAAATATTAAGTCATTATTTTTAAAACTAAATCAGAATTATTCTTTTAACCTTTCATGAAAAAATATTGTACAGTCAAATCTTGACTATCCGACATTTTGCTAACCGAGCAAAATTTGGATCATTTTTTAAAAAATCTCTGGTAATTAAGTAAAAGTCGGATCTCGGATATTAAATAATAAATAAAGTAAAATCTTTGATTTGTACGTTCAGAAATCAAAATTCAGAAAATACATTCAAATCAGTTCAAGAACAAATTTTGAACAAATACCAAATTATAACTAGATTAACTACCAGTAAAGATACAGTAAAACGAAGTAATTTCTATCGAACAGAATTCGAAAACAATCCTTCTGAAATTCTTTAAAGGAAATCATTAAAAACTGAAAACATAAAAATTTTGAAAAAGTAATTTTTCTAGTTCAATCAAAAAATGTCGAAGGAATTCCAGTAAAGGATGAAGTTTTAATCGAAAAGGCATTTCACTTATTTCGTTTCTCTTACTAATGCATTTGTTTTATCAGATTTATTAAGGCGCAAATTATAATTTTCGATTATGAAAAAACAAAGCGACCAAAAGGTCGGATAATCGAGGGGTGACTGTAAGCTTAAATCTTTCACCAATGGAAACTTAAAATCTTTAATTTTATATTAGATAAGACCTAGATATTATTACTTCCCAGATTTATTAAATTCTTAATTAATACATTATAATACACCAAAAATGGGTATTTAACAATTCCGTTTGTATTCTAGAAGTTCAATTAAGTAAAATATAATTTAACTTCTTCATATAATTTTGTCAAGAAACAGATTTATTATTTTCATAAAGGGAATTTAACAAAACAGCTATCTGATTTCCAATTTTCCCCCAACGAATTCTCGAACTGGAGACCATTTCTTTCTTAGAAGGTGTCGACGAGACAATTGTCGTAATAGTCTATCATTAAAATATAATTAATATTATTTTAAAAAGATGCAATATTAATTTCTGAAATATCAAAAATTCATAAAAAGAAGTCATTCAATGTTTATGTTACTTTTATATAAGTAAATTTTGTGGAAATTAACCAAAATTGTTTATTATTTTTCATAATAAAATTTTAATGAAATTATTTCAGATGACATTTACCATTTTCTCTATTCATTGGGTCATGTTTATCAGCGTAATATTTCACCATCAACCTTTTTTTACAGACAAAACTCTTCAAATTTTATTTGCCTTATTTCAGCATTATTATCGTAAAATTTTATAAGAAAAGTTTTTTATTTTTTATTTGGTTTGTTTATTTATCGCATAAAATTATTATTTTTTAAAAAGGTTAACTTTTGATTATGGTGATAAAGGTAGCTTCACAGAATAATATAGAAGAGGCAGAATTCATCGGGACACCATACTTTTCCATCATCCTAATGCATTTACAAATACAATCAACATTATTTACAAACAAAAAGCAGATTAATTTGTAATAATGTTTTTGATAATAGTAATAAGGAGCATACAACGACATACAAGACCAAAACATAACTTTCTAAGGAAATTTGACTGTTTTTATTACATGCTTAGGTTGTCCATCTGTTGATTTCCAGATGAGATTCTTTTTGTTTCATGATTCAATACAATGCCCATTTCATCAAAAAATGTAACTTCACCATTCTAGTACCGTCCAATCTTTAAATTGTTGTACCCACTTCTTGTAGTGCAAAATGTGATTACGTGATAAAAAATTTTTATGATGGGCTTTGATGCATGGGCGACCTTCTTTAATTAATACGTCATTCATGAACCTTCTAAAACTGATGGGCAACCCTAGATTATTAGCCTAATAAAGAGATAGTAAAAATCAATTTAATTATAGTGTCCCGATTAATTTAATCTCTACTGTAATTTTTAATAATTATAAGGGTTAAAATCAAATTAAATCTAAATTAAAAACTCAACTATGGAGGAATGTATTAAATATAATTGTAAATGGAAAATAAATAAATTTTAATAATTAATATTAATTTTGTTTTTTGTAATAAATAATTAAATAAATCATCTCAATAAAAATTTTATTCAAGTATTTCAGATAATTAATTTGTTTAAATATTAAATAAACTGAGATCACTTTTCAACTGCGTAATTATTTTCGTTAAATAAATATTTTGTGATCAATTTTGACTTAATAATCAATATAAACAATTATTATAATGTCGAAGTAACTAATATGGCGACCACACCAAGACCTAATGAGAGCATCCTTGGATAATAAACATTTTAGTATCGAGAAAATTTTCATATATTAAATAAAAGAATGAGACAAAAGTATTAATGTCTGTAAAAACGTAAGTAGATCAAAACGACCATAAAGTATAAGGAGAATTTTAGTTTACCAACGTAAATGTCAAAACCGTCTATAAATATACATTTGAATATTTTAAAATTAGATCTGCAGAACACAAACCAGTCCAAACAGAAACATATTTATAGAAATGTCCAGGGATGGAGGAATATATGAGAAATGCCTCTTGAAATTGGAAAAAACTATTTATTTACATTCTAAAATAATTTATGGGGCTGAAAAATTAAAGTAAATTGAAAGGTACAAAGATTGTATTTTTAATTAATTAATTAACTTTTTAAAAACATTTTAGGTACACATCAAAAAGGATTTTCTGTTTTAAATCCTCCGATTTGTGCAATCATTTCTTTTATTATTTCAATAAATACATTTGACAAAGACTTTTTAAAACTTATGACATTTTGACCAATCAATGATTCAATATTAAACATTAAATTCTTTTATTTTTTCATTTCAAATGCGCTTATTTGAATATTTTATTAAGTTTAATTTAATTAATTAAATATTTTAATGTCTGTAATAAGGATCGTTTGTAACTGTTCTGTAATTCAAATAATAATTTTAATGGCCCTTAATTTTCTTTGATTATGTTTTCAGTAGCAAATAAAAAGAAATCTAACTCAAATAAATGATAATTTATCAAATTAACGAAGATTTCCAATGGTATTAAGAACTGACCAAAGTGGTATCAAGGGAAATATAACAATCCGAAATCCTGTCTTCATTTTAAGGAATTTCTTAAACTGAATTAAAAGTAAAAAAAATCAACTTTTATGTCCTAAAATTCTAATGAGCGAGTCTCTCAAAGAATATTCTGAAGTTTTCAGACGAATATAAAATAACAATTTCAATTTGACATCGCAAAGCCTTTTAATACAAACCGGAAATAGTCGAGATTCGAAGATTAATTTTCAGTTAGATCAATCGAACCCAACTGACAATGCTTAAAACAAATAAAGACTTAATTATTCTAAAAGCAATTTTTAGAGATTAAACGGTGATTCAAAAAATTAGGGAAAAAACGACATGGGGGCAAAATGGTTTTTGAAAAAAAAACAATTTCTTCATTATTATTTTTATGAAATTCCACAATTACCATTTTGGTAATTGAATCATAATTTATGCATTTCTGTTAAGGATTCTGAAACAAATTATTGTGGAAAAAGTCTGCACAGACGCATAAATTAGAAAAACAAAAGTGACAGTTTTATTTAATTTTCATTCTTCTAATATAATTTTCAAGATAAGATAAAACTAGAATTGAGTCTCTCATTAAAAAAAGATATTTTAAAGATGATTTTATTTACGGTGAAAATAAATTGTGGAATAAATTTAAAAAATTATTTTTAAAATAAATTAATAAAATTAAAATTATTATTTTTTTAACCATTAAAACAAATATCATTTTTATCTTGTCATTAAATTATATTAAACTTCGACAGGGTTTAGTTAATTCGACACACGTCGAGGATAAAACCGTTTTAACCGCTTTCAGAAAATAAAATAATCAAACTCCGCGAATTAAAAAAAATAATAATAAATAAAATTTAGCAATATTTTATAATTATACTTGTTCTGATATAAATTTATTATTATTAAAATTATTAATAAACTTTGAACTTATAATTTAGACTCAAATGATCATTGGTATTAAAAATGTCGTTTTTAAAAAAAATATTATTAAAAAAAATTATTACACATACATAAATATATCATCAATATACATTTTTTATCTCAATTCCTTTTTAAAAACGACATTTTTATGGACCCCTCTGCAGATAATAATAATAAAGGTTTGGGTTTCCGAATAGTTTTATGTTTTTTTTATTTTTCTTTGTTAAATAAAACAAAGTTTCCTTTCTTCTTTTATGGAATGATAATATGAAATCTAAATTATTTTATGATGTTAAAAAGAGATCAAATAATCCTAGTTAAAAGAAATCCCGATTAAGTGATCTTCAGGTAACCGGAAAACTTTATTTTGAGTCAACAACTATTGAAAGTCTATGAGCAGCCGATGCGGTTGTGATAATCTATGATTATGGCGATATTCAGTGATACACAATATTATTTATATTACATAGAGGAGTCCATAAAAAAATTATTTAGCGACACAAAAATGCATAATAATGATATATCTACGTACATGTAATATTTTTTAAAACGACATTTTTATGGACCCCTCTATATTAAAAATATTTACAAATATTCCAAGACCCACTGTAAATAAATAAACTATATATTAACAATGACACATAAATTATCTGGAAATCAAAGTTAAAGTTTTTTAAACATTTAATATCAAGACAAATCTGGGATTTGTAAACCCACCTCTTGATTCAAAAAGGTTTTCTCTTACCATAGTTTATTATTTTATTAATATTAAAATTAATATAATGAATTAATGATGATAGGCTTTTTTTCTTTGAATGTTCCTCTTGCAATGCTGAGAAATCCATTTGGTGTGAATTAATAAAATGAAAATAATTAATAATTAGGCCTGGAATAATAACAAGATCAAAATGGTGAAAAGGGAGTATAATTGTTTTGTTTTACTAACCGATTGTATACAAACTGGTCATCGTTTTCATCCTCAAAGTGGTTGATTTTCATTTCAGACGTGCCTCCATAAATCACGACGACTAATAATACAAAAAATGATTAATTATTTTAATATTTCGAAAAAAATACATAAAATTAAAAGAGAAATTGAGACCGTTCCACTCATTGTTGTAAATTAATTTCCTAATTGTTATACAACTTTTTATATGATTTCTGTCACCACTGTGATTGGTGGAATTGGGTTTGGTGGGAATTCCAATATTGCTAATAAAGGGGAATAAAATTATTAATCTATAATAATAAAAGTAATTTTAATTAATCTACCATATTCACGGGAATGAGGATATGGCTTTGTTTTTTCAATTAACTGTATCTTAAGCAAAAATCGACTCTGGCCATAATTTCCTAAAAAAATAATGAGTATTGTTTACAAATCCCAAATTATTAAAAATATTCTACGTATTCAATTATATATTATTATGAATTAATTAATTAAATTTGCTCGATTTTTATCTTACTTATAATACTTCATCATTTCTTAAAATGCTCGAGGAATCTGCTAAATCTGCAGCTTATTCTCGCTTTCATTTCCATGGTGAACATTGAAAGGTTTTAATATCAAAATCATTCTTTTAATTATCATTAAAAAGAAAAAAAGAATTATTATTATTCTAATTTTTTGTCTAAAATATATAATTTTATTTTTAACTGACATATGATCGTCTTTTATTTATTTATATTTTGACTTTGGCAACATATTCCAAACAGTGATTTCGATTTTAGAAAAATATTATTCGAACACGGACAGAAAATTGACATATTATATTATTTTATAATATGATATTGGGTGATCTGGAAAGTTTTTTCAGTTTTTATAATGAAATTCAAAAGTTCAGAATTTTAAAAATACATCTATTTAATCCAAAATATAACTGCCATGGTTATTTACAACCTCTTTCCATCATTCTGGAAGTGAAAAAATTCCCGATTTCCAAAAATCCTTTTTCCTGGAATTTAAAAACTCTTCCAACTGAAACTTTGTATCTTCTGCATTTCTGATCCTTGGTTGAGTTCTGTAACAGTTTAAACAGATTATAATCTAAAGGTACAAGGTCTGGTATAGGTATGCTGCAAAACTTCCCAGACAAACTCCTTCAGTTTTAGCCTGGTGATCATTGATGTATGGAGTCTGGTATTGTCATCATGGAATACAACGCCTTTTCTAATCGCCAAATGAATTCGTTTTTCTATAATAGCAACCTGAATTTTTAAGTAGCTAAAGTAAGCCTCGGAATTTATTGTTTTATTGCTCGGAAGTAGCTCATAATAAGGGGGACGTTGCCAATTCCACCATAATGAAAGCATTGGCTTTTTTGAATGTAATCCTGCCTTAGGTGTTATTAATGGTGGTTCACTTCTTTATAGGCAGATTCTTTTTCTCGTAACATTATGATATTGGATCCACTTTTCATCTTCTGTTATCTGTTTCAATAATAGCTGAAGCTCAATCAGAATATATTCATTAATTATAACAATAAATTTTGTACCAACTTGTTTTATTCCCCCCAAGGTGTAAAAACACTTACGTTGCTCCATATAAAAGAAACAAGAACCAAATAGCCTGGTGTTGCATGCAGATGAAATGCGTTAATAACAAAATTTATTTACCCATTAAGAGAAATCCTTTCTTTGAAGATTTTTAAATAATTATGAACAAATGCCTTTATTTGATGTACTTTTTGGAAAAAAAAGAGGTCTGTTAAAATATTAATAGAAGACACTGTTCTTTCAATGATCACAGCGCTGGAATTTTTTTCAAAAATGCACAAATACAGCACAAATTTACTTTGCTGCAAACAAAATATTACTCGGTGAACCAAGCAGAGTCGTCAAAATATTTAGGTAATTTTTATTTTTATTATATTTTTACGTAATTATCAAATAATTCTAGGTACAAACAAGATCATGAATTATGGATATTTTTGATTGTCAGTTCCTTGACACTAACGTCAATTTATTTATAATTAGTAGACAATTGATGCGACTCAATGTTAATACCGATCATACTATCGGTAAGAAGAAAAGGCTTTTTAATCATCAGAGACAAACGAAAGGGTCATTCCAAATTGTCTAAAGAAAACGATTATTTTCACTTAATTGTGAATCATAAATATAATTTCATCAATCCGAATAACGATTCAAGTACTCAAAAAGTTGAGTCTCTGATCCTTTTTAAGAAATAAGATATCGACATTGAAAGATATTTATGGCACTCAATTGGAATATATATATATATATATATATATATATATATATATAAACGTTGTACTACCCCCCAGTTTTATATCTGTTTCATCTACATCTCTGACATTTATATTATGTGATTTTCCTTTCTCAACAGTCCCAATTGATATGACCTAATCTTTTCATAGCCAAAATTTTATCAACTTTTTTGATGGATATTAAAAATTCTAAAAAGGATAAATAAAGTAGATAAACCGTGTCTTATATCATGTACCTGTTCTCCTTTTACTTTGATTAATATCAAGTCTAACACTGTCTCCTGAAATCTTAACAGTGTCTACCTGATATGATTGTTTTGAACGAATTCCATAAATTAGTTTGATATCTTTTAGCTCTTTTTTTAGCTCTTATTTTCTTTTCAAGTTTGGTTTTTCAGATTATCAAAATCCTTAAGATTGTTACGATATTATTTCACTATTAACACTGTCGTAACACTTAGCTCGCAAAGTTACTGACCCCTTCACTTTTGCCTATAGGTGTACACAAATGAATGAATCAAACAACTACGAACAACACTTTATTGCTAAAATAACAATACAAACAGTAACAAAATGTTTTAAATGATCAATAAATATCTGCAATCAATCACACTGAAAATCAACGTTAATAATAATCAATTAAACTAAAATCAAATAATTAAATATCAATATCAATTGAATGTGAGTAAGGATAAATTTAAAAAGAAAAAAAATCAAGATATTCTCACCACTGGTGACGACAGGTCCAAAGGGTGGTTAGCTGAGCCCAATCCGGTCCGCTCAGAAACCCCCTAACAACACAGGACCCGTCGTGAGCTCCTGTCGCATAGAGAGCATAAAGAATGACGAAAAACCTTTTGATGAATATCCTGATTATCTCGTAGTCGAATACCTCGTAACCTTCTTCTGACAATATCCTGAATATCTCGTAGCCACGAAAATTTCTTTGTGAGAATTTTATGGCAATCTACTGCGGATTCCATCTCCTTATATACTATTTTGATCAGACCATCAATCATTCGTAGACCAACTTTATTAATGGGGAACGTCAATTACCTTTTTAGCTTGATAATTCTAAATCGGTCCCTCCTTGTGGACCATGATCTAATCTTGACAATTTAGGTTCGCCATTGTCAAGATTAGATCCCTTTTGGAAATAATTTTTGTTTGAATGTACTTTTTAATTAGTTATTGTTATTATTATTTTATTTCTGACCCTTTTGTGGTCTTAATAATTAATTGATAATAACCAATCTAAGCCCTATTGCTGTCTCTAACATATGCTTTTACAAGGGCTTACAGGGATGTGTCCTTGGCTAACCCAACAAGATAGATTAGTAATTTTCATAAATTTTCCATCATATCTTTTGGCTTATAAAGACCAATCGATTCAATAATTTTAACCGCTTTTTTATTCTACATTTTCTCAGGAAAAATTAGCACCACTGATAAACAATTATGAATTTTTTCTCTCTCCTTTGGAGATATTGTAAAATATATTTAAATTTTTTTCTCGTATGTATTTTGCTAATTATATAAAATACACGTAAATATAATTGCGCTATTTCAAAAAGATTTTTAAATTACAACTGATAGAAAGATCTTACTATTTGTTGATAATTGCAGTGCTCATCCAACCATTAAACAATTTGGAAATATAGAATTGTGCTTTTTTATGCCAAACACTAGTGGTGAAGCACAGTTAATGGATCAAGGAATAATTAAAAATTTGAAAGTACATTATGGGCGTCTATTATTACGGAAAAAATCAAATCAATCGATACTAGCAGCTCATTCAATTTTAATCTTATTCGTCAAGCATGGAATAACGGTACTAATTTTTCCGGACGAACTGTATATCTATATCTAGTAGCAAAATAGTCATTATATCTCTTTGGTTTAATAATGCATTCTTCATGGTGAAATATCTAACACACTGATGTTTGAATTTTTCAATATCATCACTTCCAGAATGTCTTGCAAAAGACGTTCCATTTTATTATTCTAGTTCATCATTGCTAAGTGGTGCGACCAATAACTAGTGAGACTCATATAGAATGGTGTAAAGGAAAAGTCTGTAATTATGTATATTAATACAAATATATGTATACATCAATAAAATAGTCCATGTTTAAATAATTTATGCTTTGTTTATTTTTAGTGGCAAAAATTGGAAAATGTCGTTCGAAAAAGTTCAATATCGAAGCGTGATTAGGTTTTTATTTATGAAGAGCAGAAATTCGTTTGGATTTAAATGCTGTATATGATGATCAGTGCCCATCAGATGCAACAATTTACCGATGGTACAACAACTTCAAAGATAGCAGAACATCGGTAAATGATAAAAATAAGCCAGGAAGACATTGCGAAATTGATTCAAAAATAAAGGAAAATCTGGAAAAAATGGTCAAAAATGAAAGGAGGATAACAACAAGATAGTTGACAAAGCGTTTAAATGTCTCTAAAGGTACAGTAAATACCTTACTTGCGGAATCTGGTATCAGGAAATTGTGT
>JBBMKC010201561.1:0-14027 GCA_037834085.1 Bipalium vagum | reverse complement strand
AATAATAATAATAATAATAATAATAATAATAATAATAATAATAATAATAATAATAATAATAATAATAATAAATGTACTTTAAAACTGTTAAATTGAAATGCAAAATAATTATAAATAATTTCATGGATTTCAAATTGTGTTGCTAAAAGTAGTAGAAAAATTGAAAAAAATATGAAAAAAGCGATTTTCTCTAAAATTACAATAGTAATATCAGTTGTTTTATTAAAATATGAAAATAGCAAAATTTTAATAAAAATATAATTATTACATAAATTATTATTTATATTAATAATACAAATTCGAGATCTAAGAGAAAAATCAAAAATCTCTGGTATCCGAGGTTTGGTTTATTTAGTCATTTCTTATATATTATACTTATTAATGTCTTTTGTTTTAAGTTCTTTTTTAAAAACCAATTAAAATATTGAAGACTTGACTAATGAAAATATGAATATGAGTATAACATGAAAATATAAAATAACTTATAATATTGTATTTAATACAGTTTAATAGACTATAATTAGTATAGTCAGGTTTTTGAATCGAAAATGTCGTTTTTCATTAAGAAGAACATTTATGATAAAAAAAAACAAGATTAATACACATTTGTCAGATAGGTATTCTCTACTGGTATCAATTATGTTTCCTCACGCAAGGAAATCATACCTTTTCGAAAAATTTGGTTTGTTGTGACTTAGGTGTGTAAGTATGATCCAATTTTTTGTGTAAAACAAAGAATTTTTTAAAAAGTTTTATTTCAAAACATTTAGTTAAATTATTTCTCTTTAAAACGTAGGTCCTTCGCTCTTATTTCAGGAAACAAATGGATTCGGTGAAACTAAGACTCGGGTTCTTTTAAAGCAATATAGCTACCACTCGAATTTTCAAGATCATCATTGTGCTGATTACATCGAGCGCAACAAATGGAAATCTGAAGTACCAATATTTGTTGAGTATGGTGGGTGATGTAAGACTTGCCAGTTTGCACCTTCTAAGTAATTCTGAAAAACTTATTGGACATTTGGTCTAGAGTCATATTGCAAAATTATATTTTATGGGTGTTAGTTTCGGTCAAAATTACTTCCTGAAAATATTGTTTCTCTGGACATTTTGAATTTATTTATTATTTAAACAAAACATAAGCAAATTCGTGTTATTAACTATTTAGTGATGTTTGATTTTACAAGCAAATATTAGGTTGCTCCATAGGTAATCTACCATTTTGTAATGAAGAGTTTAACATTAAAATTTAACATTAAAATGCACATATTTATTATAAATTTGATATAAATCTGTAGTTCTTGTTTATCTGAATCCGTTGTTTATGATTACTTTGAAAAACAAATAATTTTAGATTAAATCAGTATGCAAGGAATAGACATTGGCTAAATTATAACTCATGGTATCCTACGGAAAAAAATAATGTCAATTAAATTTTTTAATAGAAACAGAAATATCAATGCTTTCTGAAAAAACCGTAGTCATACTTATACACAAAATAATATATTATATCTGTACAAGAGATTCATTTAAATGTTCCCTATGAAAAATAAAATAAAATGAAATGCAGTGTTGATTTAATTTCTATTCATTGAACTACTTTCAGATCTGACGGTGAATTGTCATTTCTTTGAAATTAGAAAATATTCTCTCAGGTATTTTTTATTCCGGAGAAGAAATAACCTCTTTCAGAAAACCCTTTTTGTATTTGGCTCTTGGCATGAAAATAATTGGTAATTAAATACAAACGACAATTTTACATATTCTGAAAACTGATGATCGTTTTATGGAGATAATCGTACCCACTAGGCTTATTATTGAGTTAATCAGTGAGATCAATTAGGGCACAAAAGGCTTACTATATGCTATTAATTGAGTTTAATGATGGGGTGTGTTTGACCAGTTATAAAGAGCGATAAAAATCAATTAAAATATTTTTATATTTAATTCAGGTTAATTACTTAAATAAATATAATACAAGATAATTGCTTTGATTCAAGAGAGGAGATAGAATAACTCAAAGAAAACACATATTTTGATATTTTTATCATTTATAATGTTACTTCTTTCTATACTTTCAAATATTATATTTTATTAGTGCCTTAAAAGAAACCAGAAATCATAAACAAAGTTTTAAAATAACGAATAAATAACATCTATATTTAATACAAAATAGTATCAATCAATTATGTATTCACAATCATTATCGACAATTATCTGCCATCTATCCATCAAAGACTGGAAACCATCGGCAAAAAATTTTGCAGACTTTTCATCAAGAAAAGATTACATGCTTGATTTTACCTCATTATTGTTGACAAAACTTTTTCTTTTATGAAAGTGTTGCCAAGTTCGAAAAAGATAATAATCTGATGTCAAAACTATAAGCTGGATGAGGCAACACTTTGTAGCTCAACTCACGGATTTTTTTTTGAGTAACTTTGGAGGTGTACGGACTACTGTTATCGTTAAGGAGAATAACAGATTTTCGATTCACTAAATCTGAACTAATTTGCAAGACAGTAATTTGAGTTAACAGTTTGCCGATAATCTAGCCCCTCCTAATATAGCTTCCACCATATCACCAGTTTCTTTTTGGTATGTCTAATATATAATTTTATCATATACAATTTTTTATTATTATTATTATTATTATTATTATTATTATTATTATTATTATTATTATTATTATTATTATTATTATTATTATTCTATTATTATTATTATTATTCTATTATATATAATTTAAATTTGATTTTTACTTATAATTTTTTATAGTTAAAAGACTAAGACTTTTTAATACTGATGTATTGTTAAATTTTTTTTATTAATAATTATAAATACTGACATCAAAGAATGACCGAATCAACATATTCTCTTATCAGCAAAAAATAATAATTTAAAAGACAAATATAATTCAAAGAATAATGAACCTTCTCAAAATATATTAATATTATCAATTTTCGTCTTAATTTGTTTTAATTACAACCTGGTGAGGTAATTTCATTAATGTCTGAGTCTTTTTTCGTATAACCTTAATATATCTTCTCTCACATTATATTCATATTATTCATTATATATAACCTGTAATATCTTCTTTTCTTTCATTCTCATATAAACTCGTACTTATCAGTTCGCTTGATAAATTGAATATTATAATTTATTCATTTTTTGCAAATATTTCAAAAATGAAAACAGTGAAAAAATAAAACTAATTAAAATTGTCCCATAACGAAATAATTAATAATAATTATTTTTTTATGATGATTTTGTCCTAGATCTACGAAGTACTATTTCAAAACCTCTTGATAAAATTGTTTGGAGATTCTAAATTTACTTTAGTATAATCATTTAAAGGTTAAAAAATCTTTAAAATAATTAGACGATAATGAAAAAAAGGTACAGAAAAAAGAGACTGCTTGTTATAAAAGTATAAGTAAAGACATAGATCTCAAACCGTTGTAACTTCACTTTTTTCGGGCAGGCCACTTGGTGGGCCAAAATTCGTAAGGCCGACAAAGCATTAAAGTTGCAGTACATTGAATGTACCTTTATGATGACCGGCAAATCCCTGGCCCGTACCGTCATTGTCTCCACTTCGTATGAGACTCTACAGTATGTTTTTGACGGTGACAACACCCATAAAGTCAAGGCTACCCTACACGAATCCATAGTGCTTCAACATTATACTGAATGGCTATCCCATAAGTCACGGGGTCTCCTGGTTCCTTGTTTTAGCCTGAGCAATCTTTTTAATTTCATATTTCATAAGTTTCACCTTCAGCCGTGCATCTGGGGTTTCCTTCTTAAGGCCCGTAGCAATAATCTAAGCCGTAACTACCGTCCCTTTAACCTTTTTAAAGGCCGATCCATTCTTTATCGGCGCTGTAATTACCACCTGGAGACTCAAGCCCATATACTAAACCACTGCAACAGCCGGCCCTTTGTGCGCACAGAAAAACGTAATGCTGTCTTGCATGTGGCTGTAGGATATCTCCGAGCACTCGGGTTTGACATGGACGTCGAAATGGTTCCACCTGAGTTACAATCGACGCCCCACCCGGACCTGGTCATTCGCCAGCCAACCAAGAAACTTATTAAAATTCTAGACATCAAAGTCCCTTATGACTCCGTGAAGTACTTTACCTCCACCAAGGAGAGAAATCGGGCCAAATATACCTTCCTTTCAGACCGTCTTGCTGCAACAAATCGCTCAAAAGTCCTTTTAGATGTCCTCAATAAGGGCTACCTTGGATCTTGGAATATTGCAAACGAGGCTACTCCAAGAATCAGAGACGTGCTATAGCCCACAATTAACTGCGGCTGTCAGGGAGTTCTATCACATAAACTTAACTCATATCACTTCTCTCCCGGAGACGGTACTTCCCCCTGCCCAGGAATAATATTGCTTGTATATATGTGTGTATATATCTATTATCTTATCATTTTATCCAACTTGTTATTATCTTATTATTATTATTCTCTGTATACTCTAAATCCTCAATATTATTACAATCTCGTCTTCGAGCACAGTTCCTTTCTTAATATCTCCCATGATTATTGTACTCTCAACTTTCAATCTTATGTGCTTATATGTGTTCTCTGCATATATTATATCCCTTTATTCTGGTTTGAGTTTGGTGTTTTTCATGTCCTCTATTAACAGGTATCGGCTGCAATGGGGGTTAGAGATAAATTTACTCTTGATGGTGCACAGAGTGATTTGTTCCGACCCCTAAGGTGCATTAAATTTTATATTTAGTGTCGTTTGGGACTCCTGGATTCGTTACACTGCCATCACCGCGAGACTATGTGAATATGACATTTGCTCATTATACATAATTGTCTCTACTGCTGTACTTGATACAGATGTATGTGTATATGATAGATAAAAATTTATTTAACAAAATAGTACTAAAGCAGAATCATGAAAATCAAAGCAACATAATATTTTTGACCATCGAGAAGACTCAACAAAGGTTCCTGAAAGTCTATTTTTATCTCATCTTTTAATCTTTTGTTTTCATATTGTAATTATCTTGACAAATGAGCTGAAATAGAATCAAAAGAAATAAAAGCCCTTAATATAATGTTTAAAAAAGATATCAAAGCTTAATTTGTTTTAAAATTTATTCATTGTTTGTTTTAACTGTTGTGGGTCATTTTAAAATGTTAGTTTACAAATATTTATAAAAATGTCGGGATATTTTTACACTATGGTATAATGAAAACAAATAAAATTAATAATTAAAACCATAGTTTCATTGTGATATATTGCTTTGGAATAGGTCAGTTATTTTATACGGTTTCTATTAATGCAAAATATCTCAAAAATATAAAATATTTGTTATATTAAATTTTTTTCCAGAAACAAATTTCTTTTTCAATAATTATTTTAACACTTTAAATTTAATAAGAGTCTCACCTGACCTTCAAAGAAGTATTTTCAAGGTCAATTAATTAGTTAATGGTATAACTATCATGCTGTTGGAAAGTTCATGCGTTGTTTAAATGACTCAATTTTTTTATTCTTTAAACTGAAGAGAAATATATAATTTACACATGGTTTAAGAGATTAAATATTAGCAATTTCAGGTTACCTTATTTCAACTTAAATTTTAGATATTTTCTTACTGATAAAACGATTTTTTTGTCGACCCATATATTTAATCATTTTTCAAAATATTTAATCTTTCACAAGAAATTCACATGTAAATATCGATCTAACATATTAATGATAGAAATTAAGATATGGATTTACAAAGATTATCTTTTTTAGAGAAAAGTCAGTTTTTTATGGGGCATTTTAAATTGCAAATAAAACATACCATCTAATCGTTTTAATTTTAGTTTTATTAGTGGATTAAATATTTTGAAAACCCTGTAATACGAATTGGTAATTAATTAATTCTTATTAATCTAATTTAGTTGCTTTTATGTAAAATGTTACTCAATTTTTTAGTAAATATTAATAATAATAAATAAAATAATGAGCCAAGAAAAAAAATTTATTAACATTCTGAACAATCAAAAAATAATTTACGTACATTATTTTTTGTAAGTAGTTATAATACTTCCACTGGAAAATGGAGTATAGGGGATGTTTCGAAAAATATGAAATCTTTTATATTTCAAAGATGTTATCGAGAATTTTGGTTCAGAAAAATGGGAAAATTCTTATTAAGGTTTCCAATATTATATTAGGAAAAATAATTTATAATTATTTATCACCTCATCATAACTGATGACATTGTCAGAGTCTGAGTGATGATAGCGATCAGCCAAGGATTTGTGTTTATGTTATCAGAAATATATCAATGCCTATTATGTAGACATAAAAGAGTTACCGTTAATAATTTATTTGATAAGTTTATCAAGATTTGTCAAATTAACAGAAAATATTTTTATCTGATGATTTTTTTCTTGATGATAAGTGTGAGACATGAAAATAGTTTTCCTTTTTCTATTTCATTTGGATAGAGTTGACAGTTTTTTAAATAGTATCCATTTCCAATACGATAATTCAAAATCTTTCCGTAGATCTATTTTGATTTAACTGTTGCATTTTCTGAATATTTTCTAACAACCAGGCGATGTTACTCGGTATAAATACTGGCCAATCCGGCATGTCAGTCGACGCAGAGAATCAAGTTGAATTGACAGGTCTCAGAAGATTGGCTCCATGAAGCACCAATGTTCTCATACTTTCAGAAGTTTAAAGAGCTTATAAATACGATAGTTAAATCAAATTTCAACCCTTTTTGCATTTGAAAAAATTTTTAAGAAACTTATACATTATAAAATAAAGAAATAAAAATATACATGCACCATTTGAATGTAAAGCTGTCCCTTGTATAATACGGAACTATTAAAACACGGTTTCGATATTACATGGTACAAAACTTAAAGTTAATGTTACACAGTTTTGCTATAACAAAATTTTACAAATTGAAATTTTTTTTGTTCAATAAGAGAATAAGCCTTCTTAGGAATGGTACGTTAAAAAGTTGTAACGCTTATAATTTAATTTTTGAACCAAAATTTAGATAATGTCTGACAAGATCAAGAAGAAAAAACTTTAACAAAAACTTTTTTTTAAAAATTGAAATTTTAGATCGAATAAAAATGTGAGAAAAGTCTTTTCCATTTCTAAACCATTAAATTTAAACGAAGGTATTACTTGAACTTTATTAAAAAATTAAAGGGAAATTAGAAAAAATGTTGCTTCTTGATTTTCGAAAGGTTTTTCCGCAAACGAGACAGATATCATAAGCAAAATGGAACGTGCTTTTATAATATGGATTTAAAATTGTTTTGATAAAAAATCTCTTTGAGCACAAATATTATTAAAACAAGAAAATAATTAATAAAAAAGGAAAATTCATTATCCAAGTTCTGGTTCTTAATATGACCTCAACTACACTATTCTGACTCAGTTACTTTTTATATGGTTAGGTTCAATAATAATCTTGATGGAAAATTAAATTACACACTGAGACACCTCTTTACGATACCACAACATAAGAGGTCACAGAGCTAAATGAATATGATTCTCACTCTTCAGGGCTTCAAAGTACAACTACCGTCTATTCCATTATTCTAGCCAAGCAGTAATTTTCCTCACTCTAATAAAAACTGATTAGAGTCGGAAATTAATGAAAAGAAAAGAAAATCAGCTAGGCAAAATTAGCTGCCTATTGAAGTAAAGAACCATAATCAGGGCTTTAATGAATTTAAAAGCCCATTATAGCAATAGGATAATGGAAAAATATTTTCCCTCATTATTATTTTATTTAGAACAAAAAATTTTAACGTGTTTTTTATTTATAAAAAGATAAAAAGATATTTAAAAATTTTTTATATTTTTATTTATATTATAATTTATTTTATTTATATATTTTATATTTTTAAAAGATATTTATTTATTTTATTATTATATGGGTGAAAATCCCACACAAGATTTTTTTTTCTTTTAAGAAATTACGCTCCAATACGTAATAATAATAATAATAATAATAATAATAATAATAATAATAATAATAACCAAAAACTTTACTTACAATAATATTAAAAAAATAATTTATTTTAGGTTTAATTATAAATGACTTTAATAATTAATTACATTAAACAGTTCCGTTTATGAAATAATCAAAATGTAAGGGGACACAATTTCCTTCAATTAATTCAATCAGACAATTCTTAAAAAAACTTTTTTTCATCTATTTTATTAATTTAATCTTTTTGATTAGCCATGGCGTATAAAACATGTCTACCTAGCGGAGAATGGTTAACAAAAGGAGGAGCTAATCAATCATACACAGACTACATGGCCTGTGTCCCAAAAGCAGTAAGACAGTTTGTAAAAATGCTCAAAATTATATATCACAATAAAATTATAAATTTTTTAAAGATAAATGGTAACAATAATTAAAGTAATTTTAATTTTAATTAATGGTTTTCTGTTTTAATCTATCACCATCAAATAAAATTTTTAATAATTTTTGACCATAAATTTCATCAATATTTTAGTTATAAAATATATCTCCAAAACCAAATCCTCTATAGGATACAATTTTCATTTTTCTTTTTATTAATGATCAATTTATTTTTATCTAAATTCTGTTTTAATTATTGTTTAAAATCATTAAAAATTTTATTTATCAAATTTAAAATTAAATATTTTTTTTTCTATTTAATTATTTTAAAGATGAATAAATTATTTTTATTTTATTTTAAATTGAAAAAAATATAAAAATGACTAATTTATTTATTTTAAAATTTACCTCTCATTTTCAGAAGAATGTTTAGAAAACTTAATCAATATTTGAGTAAAGTTTATTTTAAAAATTTCTCAAATTTATTGATTGTTTATGATAATCAAATTGAGTTTTGGTAAGTTCTCCTGATTATTTCATATTTTTTGTTTATTAGTTCATCGCTTTATTGAGTGATCATTTATATTCATTTTTGGTTGTGTATACTTTAAAAAATAATATTTAAAACGTTTTATTATTACCTTTTATTTTGTAAGATAATGTTGGATGAATTTGAAACATTCAGACTGCTTGTTATGTATGTTAACATATTTTCTTTTGAAATTGCAATTGATAAATCGATAAATTCAAAATTGTAATTTGTTTATATGGTTTAAAAGTATAATAATTAATATCGCTAATTTTAAAATAGTTATTAGTTTTATATGAAATAAAAAATTAATTTTTTCTGTGGAATGCCAAATTTGAAAATTTTCTGAAAAAAGCAGATAGTGGAAACAAGTTTTTTAATCCATCAACAGGTAGATATGAAAACAATGAACTTTAAGAAGACTGAGAGTGTGCACGAAAACAAAGTTCAATTTTAATAAAGAGAAATATTCAGAATTTAAGAAATGGTTGAGGAATTAACCAATCTGTCAATCCGACAAGCTTTGAGTGACTGTAAGCAGTTTATACAGTGCCCTTAGAGTAGGAGGTTTTCAATAATTTAAGCCGAAGCCATAAATGAAGTGAACTAAGGTGATTTTGATCGAAATTTGTAATTTTGTGTGATAATGTTGATGCAATTAAAAAATAATTTTTCCTTAAAGTAAGTCAGACTTCATGGAAAGTTTAACTGCCATAACTGGTGCTATTAAGTCTACTATGAGGTTGTAATTAAATTAATGGCGGTTTTTATGACTTCATCTTTGTATTATAAATTGTTAAATGAAATTTTTATGAATAACATTTGTCTATATCTTAAAGAAAAATCTTTTAAAGAGGTAAATCAACAAAAATTTTAAAAATAAAAAAAGGATAAAGATGATCGTGGACGAAAATCTTCCATCTCCAATAACAATCTCAAGACAATGGTTCAGACTAATCCGTTGGCAACTGTTCAAGAGCTTAACTGTGCGCTAAGTGTTTCAGCTACGTCTGTTTCCAATCATCTGCTATAAATAGGAAAGTCAAAGAAACTTGATAAATTGGTTCAACATGATTTGACAGAAATAGCAAAAATTGTGTCGTTTTGAGGTATCATCAGCACAAAAAGCAATTTTCTCGATCGCATTGTGACATGTGATGAGAAATGGATCCTGTACAACAACCGCCGACGTTCTCAGCAGTGGTTAGATTAATATGACCATCATAAACCTGAATTGCACCAACGGAATGTTTTGGTGAATGTTTGGTGGTATTCCATTTATGAAACCTATTAGGTGAAACATTTACTGAGTTTAACAATTTCATTTTCAGGAAATTATACGAAAATCTATTTCGAAGTTTACATTATTCCCCATGACTATTCCATTTGTTTGCTTGTACAACACATTATTGAACATAAACATAAATCTTATCACTGGACTCTAGTAATTGACGTTCACCTATATCATTCATATTTATCCCTTGCTTTTCATTTAAAAATTATGTCAAAGATTCTCTTTCTCATAAAATAACACTCTATAAATCAGAAATGGTACTTTTTAAAGTTTAATAAATGGATCAAGATATTAGAAAACGGTAAAAAGATTTGAAGTCAATATAACATTCTTTATTTATACAAAAAATTTTAAAAATTTTGATGACTCCATTCCTGTCTGTATAGTCCAGTCTATGGTGAACCTCTTACTTGTACGTATATTCTTCAGATCCATGTTGTTAAACAATAAGATATTCTTTGTTTAAGTTTCTAAGGATTTTGAGCTGAGATGAAGCTAGATAAGGTCAAAAAACTTAATTATCGTGTTTCTTGATGAATGACATTAACCGACGCTTAATGCATTCATTAAGGTACACATATCGGTTAATTGCCTGCTTTGACAACACAAAAAATAGATTAGAAACACCTAAAGATTATTAAGCTATTCAAACCAATACTTTTTCTTGATATTTGGACTTTAATTAATGTTTAACATGATCCGGAGTGGTTTTCACCTCATTCGAGTAATATTAGCGATTTCAAGCTAGTGTATCCGTGGATAAAGTAAAATAAGATTCGTCATTTATTGTAAAGATTTCACCATTTAGACCGTATTTGTTTCAGTTATAATGATGATCATTTCGGTTTTGTACTTTTCTTAAAACAGCGTATCTCTGTATGTTTCTTTAACATAGTTGAAACGTATGGTTGAGAACATTTTATAGTCTTAGCAACCGATTTTTGATCCATTCCACAGGTATTGTTCAATTTTTTTCTAGAAATTTCAAATTGGGTTTTGTCGCAATTTTGGGTTGACGACCGCTTTCTTTTTCTTTCACCGTTTTCAGCACATGATATTAGTCGGTAAAAAATTGATTTGGGTATGCCTTCATCAATGAAATGCCTAGCAATAAAGTTTTTCCATAAAAGTATGATTTCATCGTAAAAATTTATAGTAGAATTCTTGAGAGTGATTTCTGAAGATGTCAATAATTTAATAATATCATTTAAAGATCTTGATTTGCTTAATAAGTTAACATAAATCATTTAAAAATTTTTTATATTACATTAAAGTTATTTAAGTTTCAAAAAAAGTCCCATTTTTATTTATAGGGTGTTAGGTACGTTGACGAAACAACCAGATAAATCAAATAATACCAAGTAATCATTATCTGAATTTTTCTCATAGGTTTTTATTCTGTAGGTAAAACAATAATCTAAAGAGATTTATTTTAATTTTTGATTGGATAAAATTTTTACTTTTTAAAATTAAAAAAAGTTATTTTGATTCTCTAATCCTTTAAAACCTAAGGATTTAAGGCATCAGGGATTCTCTTGAAACGATATTTGACTTTTTTTGCGTTTCTATATTTCATTCAAGTTATGTTTGGTTATCATGTTAAAATGTTATCTAAATCTCATGTCAAGAGCAGATAACCGGGGAGTCACGGAGATAATATAAACAAAATGATAAAAGTAAACAAGGACATATTTGAGGAAATTATTAATAAAAATTCTTTAAACATTTTCATTTTTTGTTATTTTCATGCGTTATTTTCTTTTCGTAAACAATAAATTAGATTCTATATACTTAAGTGGAAACCTCTTGGTTTATAAAGGGCCACAAAGATTCAGAATCATTGGTGTTTTACAATTATTATTAGGTCTACAAGTGGAAAAGATTTCTTTTTAGTAAATGGCTCCAAATTTACAATCTAACCGAAATTTTTTTCTTAAATGAATAATTTTTAAGATAAATATAACTGTTAATTAATAAATAAATGTAAGAGATTTCTTGTTTTAATATTTCAAACAAATAGCAAAAATTCAAATGACAACTCAAAAATACATAAAAACCATTGTTTATTTTTAGCGTTACAGTTGAAGAAAACTGCATATGAGGCTAGAGATATTATTTCTGCTTTTGGTAAGGCACAGTGAGCTATAAAGCATCAAGAATTGGTAAAGCCGATTCAGAAGCGAAAATTTGGATCATTTATGTGTTGACCGTCAATCTAAAAAACTGCAGATGACGAAATTTGCTGGATGAAAATTCATATAAAATACACACAGAAGTCGCTATGCAACTTGGAATCACACACCAGGCAATATCCCACCAACTCAAAGAGGTAGAAAGGATTCAAAAAGCTTACAGGTTGGTTTCTCATGGTCTTACTCCGGAGAACAGAGAAAGGCGATAAAAAGTGTGATATCCCTCTTAGCAAGATTTAAAAAGAAGATTTTTGCACAAAATCGAAATATGAAAAATGCGTATATTATGATAACCCCAAACAAAAAAAATCCTTGAAGTGGTTTACTCTGAATTACTGAAACCGCTTAAAAATTTCTAATTGAAAAGGTACATGAGGCAATGAAATCACCTACAACAGTTCTTTAAAAAATTAAATCATTTAATGGTCTTGGAAAAGACCTGTTATTCTTCTGCATGGCAATGCCTAACCACATACGTCAAAAATCATTTTGCATAATTTTTCCTCTTTTGATTAAGAAGTTCTTCCTCACGCAGCTTACCTAACATGATAACACGAGATTAATATTTATTCAGTTCTTCTCAACACCACATGGTTGATTTGCAGTTCAAAACGGTTGATGATATTCAGCCAGTAATAGTTTATAGTAATAATATTATATTAAAAGTAGACACCTTTTCAACCTTTCGGTCTAATAAAGCAAAACTTAAACCATCTCTAAACAAATGAAGAGATAATGCCAATCAGAATCTGACTGCTGAAATAAATAAGAATTATTAAAAAAATTACTATAATTACAAAAAAGTTACGTATCGTAAAATTGTATCATAAAATTAATGATTTAATAATCTCATTATAATTTAAAATTAAAAAGAACTATTAATATTAGGATAGTAAGGAATCGTTTCTGTGATAAAAATTAATTGGTTCAAATTTTTATTTAACTAATTTAATTACGATTAAGTCTGCAATTTCATATCAACCTTTCGAAACGTCAAGTGTAAGATTCATCTCAAAAATATAATATAAATATATCAAATAATATTGTCTTAAATAAAAATGTTATTTGTATCTTAGACTTATTCTGAGGTTCAACAACTTGTCTGGATTTTAAGTCATCTGTGTCAAGAAATTCTATCTGGAAAAAACATTTAATCACAATCTTGAATTGGTTCTTTCAAGATTTAGTTAAAATTTTATAAAAATATTCGGATTAACAGAAGTTCACTACATGTTTATTGTTAGTTACTGCCACGGTATCCGTTAGTTTGAATCCATTAAGTCAAAATCAAACGTAATATTTGTTTTATAAAAATAATTGAGTGGTTGAAAAGTGCTTTCTTCTTATTTAAAATTTAAACAAACTGTTAAGATCCTAAGATGATGGATAAAAAGGATGTTAAATGTCGGAGCGTAAATGTCTCTCAGGTCTTAACGGTTGAAGGTTGCGTTCGTGCGTGTTCGACTTTAATTAAAATTCACTAAGAAAACAAATTTCCAATTTAATACTTATATTCAGATCGATATCAAATTACAATATTGTTATTCAAATTACAATGAATGAGACAATTCTGACCGATTCCTTTTATTTTTAATATCAAAATGATTTTATTAATTATAATTATTATTTATAAAAAT
>JBBMKC010201550.1:0-14029 GCA_037834085.1 Bipalium vagum | reverse complement strand
TGTACATGGTAACTATATAGAAAAATAAAACCTCTGTAATGTGCTTGTTATGTTAAATAAAAATTATAATATTCGTGTATCTCTTTCTATGCTAGTCTCACTACTTATTGGGCGCACCACGTATTTAAGACAAAGATATTAATTTAGATTTATTCAAATATTTTATAGTATTAAGTCGTAAAGTATGAAATTAATAATTTTACCTGGCCTTTTTTTAACATGATTTTTTAAACGAATTTTTATGGTAAATTAATAATTTTTGTTTTAATATTTGGTCAAAACCATAATTTTTAAGTTATAAAAAATTGAACATTCGCATTGTCATTGTGTCTGAGTTCCCTAGAGGACCCAGTACAACCCAAACCGCTCGGTGTATTTGGCGGTAATATGCCTTTTCATAGCATCATCAATCGCAAAATTCAAATTTTGTGATTTTGCCATGGAAAATCAGGAGTAGACTTTCAACCAAAGTCAACAATGACGAATTAAAATCTATCGTGACAAGTAACACATTCCAGTCTAATAATGAATTAGCAGTAATACTTACAACAACAAAAATAAAGTCAAAAAGCTCAATTTGGATTTGATATGATTTCATATGAACTAGATAAAAGCATTTCCGAACAGTAGATAAGATCGAATTTTATGGTTGTCACTTATAAAATGAAGAAATCACTTAAAGTAGCCAATTCCACAAACCTTCCAATCACCCCATCTATTATAAATATTTAGAGAATAATGACCGTTCTTTGGATCAAAACTCGGGTCAAAATGTCAAATTATTCGTTCAATGGCCTTAATCTTACTCTGTGTTATTTAGCTGAACGAACTCCTGACGATCACAATCAAGCATATACAGATTCTGGATACAGGAATTTCGATCATCGTCATTCTGAGGGAATTGGAGGGGGAATATGAGATTGAATACAAGTTTCAATAACGATGTCGTCAGAACTTGTTGCGATGGAAATCCAACTCTTTTGGTTACTCCGGAGGAAATAAGAATCAGTTCTTCTGAATATTAATTTGTAAATCAAAATCTATTTAAAAATTACAGATAAAAATAACAAAATAAATAAAGTGATATTGTTCAAACCATTTTAGTAAACAATGTTCACAGAAATTAATTTTTTCTTGGAGCATTGAATTTTATATAAATATATTGTATTGTATATAAATATATATAAAAATTAGAAAAAATTTTCAATAAACCTTTTTTCACCAATGAAATATTTTGAAATAATATAAATAAAAATATGCTAATTATTGAATAAGACTAATAATATAAATTTATTTTTATTTTATTTTTTCAGAGGGATCTGTTAAATTATTTTGCCTAATTTCCTCTCCAGATGTTGTGAGGAAAATATTAAATTTTCTAAATGAAAACTGATCGTTTTACAAATGACTCATATTTCTGATCCAAATACTAATTGAGGCTGCACCTGTTTCAACAATCTGTTGTCGATTCTGGCCTCAGATAAGCCAACTTACATCTCACACAGAGTTTGGTGGGACAAAGAGTAAACAGCGAATAATGATGAAAATAAAATGTATTGAGAAATACCCTAAATCAACGTTACTTTTGAATAGTGAATTTTAAGCACTAAGCTTTCACGAAATGTTCTAATTTGAATTCGTCGAGTAGTCCAGGAAAATATACCCAGCTGCATTGTTACAGCAAAAAATTCTCGAAACGTTCAATGAAAATGGATAGTCTATAGTTGGCTGAGGAAATTTATTGTTTAAATATCCACAAAAGGAAGATTTTAATTGAATGACACAAGCTTCAATTTGAAATGGATCGAGAAATATTGTTTTAAATGATAAACTTTTAATGCATTAAAACAAACTTGAATCTGATTTTTTTATTGTTAAAAAGCCTTTTATATATTTCATTTGTTAAAGACCTTATTTGGTTACAAAGCTGGCAGTATGTGGGTGGTAGTAATGTTGACATCATTTTAGTGATATTATTTTGTTGTTTTATTTTGTTTATATTTAGAAAATTTTAAATTGAAATAGTTTTTATAATGAAAATTTTGAATTTTTTAATTGGAAAAAATAATTAAGCTTATTTGAGACAAATTTAAGTGACTGATTTCGTCATGATTTTCTTAACATTTTTAATAACCTAATTAACCTTTTTTTATTAAATTTTTTAAAATAATAATATTTTTAAGGGGTCTTAACTCTTGGACACAGAAATTCTCTTGTACTGATTAAATCATACTAATTTTATAGATTTAAAAGAGAATTGATATTAAAAACATTTCTGATCCCTTTTCCCTTTTATAATTATCAGAAATGTGGTTAATAATTTCGAAAAAAAGTTTGGTTTTAATTGCTCAAATAATTATTGAAAAAAATAAAATTATACATTTATTTTGAATATGTATAAATCAAGTACCCGATTTTACAATGTAATACAGTAAAATATAACCAATACGACTGCACATTTTGCTACAGTAACATTTATTTAGTAAAATGACTATTACCTTTATTATGTAAGCGTTTTAAAAAGCCATTCATAACATTTTGACACATTTAAGTGATATTCTAGATTTGTTAAACATTTTATAATTTTTAGACTCCTTCTTGGTCAGAGAGCATATTGTGATATATTTACTCCGGATTAAGAATCTCATAAAGCCTGAACACCGTTCCTTTGGTTCCTTTGAATATTCTAATATGTAATTTACCTATGATCGTTTTAATCGCTCAGTTCTCATATATCAGCATTTTATGTCTTAATAACACATTGTTCCATTAAATATTTATTCTTTATATATCATCAAAATTTGTTATTATAAATAAATCCGGCATGTACCACAATAAGTATAGTCTTCTTATAACCAGAAATAAAATATCATTTAAATTAGAATATTTTGATAAAAAAGCTCCACTATTTATAAAGAAGGAAGGAAATAAAAAAGTATAGTTATAAGCATGTGATTCACAAAATATGATGTTACAATATGGATGTTATTTAAAAATTGTTATTTGTCTGATGTAAATATTCATAATATAATATCTTGTAATAATAGCATACGGAGGGACTAGAATAGGATAAAACCAATGTTTCCATTATTTAAAATGAGTTTAACGAACTACATTACATCAGCCTTTATATTTTCATGGATCTATTATTATAAAATTTCTGATTATTCATAAAGCAGTAAAATGGGTTTAAAGCACTTTTAGGTAAGATGTCCTCTCATTCGAAATAGTATATCGAAATGAAAATGAATTTTCAAAAAGCCAAAATAACCACGTCTCACTCAAGACAGGATGTGAAAAATGATAACGCGTACAGAAATTATAAGGAAATTCGATAATGATATATTAAATTTCATTAATGAATCAAAAGACAATTTGTGCAAATATTCATAATTATTTTGTGAATAATCATTAAAACAGCATTTGGAAAACTTAATGTAATAAATAAATAATATATTTTCATTATATAAATAAATAAAAATTATATTTGACTAATAAATCAACTTGAATGAAGGAAAAATAACGATTTTTTTATTAAAAGAAAAAACATGGCTTGGTGATGAGCTCGAGACATTTGAAGAAAAAAGTACACTATTATGTCTGACAAAAAAGGTATTAAAAGAACATTAAGAATCTTTTTAAAAATAGATTTTTCAGACAACTCAAAGTCCTTTTAATATTTATTTGTTTATTTATAATGATTTCTAAAAATGTGATATTTCCTAAAAAAATTAAATCACGGCATATTTACCTATGCAATCTTTCGTTCATTATGAAATTTATAGAGAAAATAGCATTAATTTAATTTCTATTTTATTTTTCAATCAAAAATAGAATAAAATATAAATAATAAATATCTTATTCCCTTATTTATAACGCTCGCAAATATTCCACACCCCTTTGCTAAATCGGACCCGACCATTGACAAGAGATAAAATGTAAAATTAATCTTCGAAAATATGAGAAAGGCCTTTTGGAATTATGACCAGAAAATTCAGTAATTCTTTCCGACCAAGTAGTCATTATCGCCGTTGATACTAATTGGGAATCAAAATAATTACCGATCAGATGAGGCAAAATTAAATTGAAATTGTTAACAGCAAAAGAAGATCATTTGGTTTCTTCAAGGTCATCATCTATTTTTGAGCGAAATAAATTTCTGAAGATTTCAAAAAAAAATTAATTCTAAACAAAAAAGTTTTTCGAATAATTTTTTCCAATTGTTTAATAAAAATTTATCTGAGGTCCGCCGATTTATTTTATCGATAAAATCACTTGGTTATTGTATCATTAATAAAAGTTTTAATAATTTGAAAAATTAATCAATAAACCCATGTTTAAAATCACCAAAAAGTCTTCTCCTGAGTTATAGCACAACAGCTTTAGCCCATTTGAAGTCTACTGAAAGGTATTTGCACACTGTTTGGGTTCAACACAAACTGTATCAACATAACCTTTTGCAGACAGAAATTGTGTTAACTTGTGGATCTTCTGGTGACTGAAGATGAGAAATTGGTTCTCTGTGTCAGTCCGGACATCAGAGGTAAATGGATAAGCAAAGACAAAATTCCATCAACTACATCTAAAAAAGTAATGTTGTGTTTCTAGTTGGACATACATTGGGTCATCTATTATGAATTGTTAAATATGAGCTTAACATTTACTATCGAACTATATTGCCAGTAATTACATCATTTGAAACAGAAATCTATCAAGAAAGGACCGGCGCTGCTGCATACAAAATGAATTATATTCCAAGTAGAAAATATCAGATCACACATGGCCAAAATCACTCATGAGGAGATTACAGATTTGCTGGAAAGGTCTTCTAAGACTGCCTTACAATCCTAGCACTGTTCTATCAGATTTAATTTAGATCAATGCAGTATCTCCACAAATTGCGGTTAATCAAAGATAAAAGTGTTATCGAAAAGGCACTGAAAGAGTTCTAAAATCAAAAAATGAGAAGTTCTTTAGCGATGGCATTGAGTATTTACCACAAAGATTGGAGAAGATCACCAATAATGAAAAATATTGTATTGAATAAACATTAAAACCGAACTTTCATAATAATTTTTAAATTATGAAAATAAAACAAAGAAAACATTCCCATCAACTTAATGTTATTTTAGAGTTGTCTTTACGTGAAATCAAAACAATATGGTCTCAGGTAGAAAATAGACGTGGACAGATCATTAATAATATATTAGAAATGTTTTATAATTTTTTTCAAATTGTTATTGTCATTTTATGAAGACTATTTTCTCCAGCTTCAAATTAATCTCGGACGTGTTGAAGTCAAAATATGGCTGGATTTGAAAAAAGACATAAAAATAAAATCTCAATGGATTGAAACAATAAACAAACATCGTTATTGCCTCAAAATTAGTATTGGCCGCGATTATTATGCAAACAATTCCACGACTCGGGATAAAGCAAACTTACGACAAAGTCGTTTCCCAAACTCAAGTGGATACTCTTTAAAGTCTATTTTCAGTCATTATGACTATTTTTGTTCTTTTTCCAAATAGGCTAAATACGTTTCATTCATCTGTTCACAGACGCGGTCGGAATTTTTAAAATCAATCATTCAGGTAACCAAAATATTTTTTATTCAATTTATTATAGAAACCTTTTCTAAATAATGTATGGTATAAATAATAAATTAAAATGACTGAAAAAATATTTTAAACTGAAATATTTGACTGTTAAGTTAGAAAATCGGGCGCTTCATAATGAATTCTTGTGCTGAAAAGAAAAAAATTTTATATTAATCTTAAAGACAATTTTTACCAATGTCAATGACTTTTCGTCATCGTTTGCTAAGAAAATAATGTCATTCTCGAAAAATTCGCTTTTCTGGGATTAGAAGTATTCAAATACTCAAAGTTTATTTTCCACTATATACATGCAGTATCGCTTTTAGTCATCATCATCTACTGTCTCAGGACCTTGTCCATCTTAATTATTTTGCAGATCTTCATTCCCATGTTTAAATCGTCGAAAATATCCCTTGAATTGACTATTATTAAAATTAATATTAATATGGCTCTGATCATCCGTTTTGAATAGTTTTCATTCAGTGTTTCCATTTCGTTGATTTTCGAAGAATCTGAATAGATTATCACAAAGGAACGTCTATGCCATACCGATTGATAAACAAGGAAACAAAGAACCAGTCGGAGGTTGCTTCAGGCATTTATTATAGGTCGTCTTTCAAAGTATAGCTCCCACAGCATATAACAGAATTCATAAAACCTTCTTGCTGATCCAGAAACATGTTCTTCTCGTTGAGAATATAACTTAATGCACATTGAAAAAATTACACATTAAAAATTGAGAGATATACCGAGAATGAACATGAATGAAAAGAAATTGTATTACAGATTTATAGAGCCATGGAAAAGTCCGCCAGAAAAAATGTGATCTAAATTCTAACTATTCTTCATATTTGTTGTTTAGATATGATATGAAAATCAATATTAAAACTTCTTCCTTGAAATTATTATTTAGATTTTTGAAAATTTTTAATTAGTTTAGGTATACTTTTACAAATTGCAGCCGCCTTAGATTTCAGGATTGGTTAAAATATGGTTATTTTCCAAAGATTTTTGAAATATACGAAAGTGAGTAGATTGAAAATATAATTAATTCACTAACTCCATAAAACTTTTCTTTTTATGGAATAATTTTACTAATGATATCTTTAAAACAATAAACAGTCCTAAATATTTCAGCTACTATAAAAATAGAATAATAGTACACCTAAAATATAAAGTGTAAGTACTGCCACTAGATCACTTAGAAAAAATATTCTGTTTACGATATTACTTATTATTGTAAGATTCTCAATCAGAATTTATTTTACTGGTTGATAAACCTCGTAAAATTTTCGGCTTAATTAATTTATCAAATGATTCAATACCAAGTTCCATACCATTAATATTTTGACAGTGAAATACCAAAAATATATCCGGAAAATGTTAATAAAATATTCTGTCCAATCAATTATAAAATAATTTCGATATTTATTATACCAATCAAAAATAGTATATCGATCCGTAAATCGATAATCTAGATAATTTTCAATTATATTTTTATTTTTATCGTAAAATCACTTAAAAAGTAATTTTGTTTCTCCATCAAAAATTTCTTCATCGTTACTTTTTTTAATTTCTTAAAGCTATAATTTTTGGAACTTAGATTCATTATAATAATTTGGTTATCATATTATAATAACCAAAAATAAGGTGTCGGTCTTTAACAGTATCTTAAAATTTTAAAATAAATACATTTTTTGTTTTATCAGAAAATTAATATTTTCTTTGAGGTCAGGAATTAGATTATTTTTTATCATTTGGCTTTTCAAACATTTTTCCAAATTAGTTAGATTCTATATTGCGTCGATTGTTCTTATTCGAAAATTATTTACCCGTTTTTCTAAAAATTAATCTTTTGTAATCTTTTATCTTTTTTATAATGATTTGAAGTATTTGAATAAAATCTTGGAATGTGAAAAAAAAATATCTAAGAATTTAAAATCTTTAAAACCATTAATTATACTCAAGAAAAGAAATTTTTTGATTACTTTATTTTTAACAGAACACTTTTGCCAGGAATTTTATTTGTAAATCAATTTACAAGATAAAGCAAAAAAAATTTTATACAAAAGAGGTGGCATTAACACAAAAAGGATATTTTTTTAATCTTAAAATATTTAAAATTAAGCATTATTAAAGACCCTTCAATAAATTCCTTTAAAAAGCAAACCAATTCAAAAAAGTCTTTTAGTGATGAGTTGCATTGCAATATTGATTTTTATAAATAATTTCTTATAACACTTTACCGTTTTATTCAAAAATAAATAAATAAATAAAATCATCTTGTCAATTTTTTTCAGAAATTAGAAATAATTATATATAATTTATAAGTTAGACACCTTTTGTTAACATTCACGAAATATTTTTATATTACTGCCATCTGCCTACTGATTCATCAAAAACGTTTCCCTTCAATCAATTTATCAATTATTTAAAAAAATTAATTACAGTAATTAATACCCTCAATTTTTCCTTCACGGATTCATAAAAGTTTTAAGATAAATGACGACCAATAATAATTCTAACTCAATTATAAATTAATAACGACAATAAATAAAATAATAATAATAACAATAATAATTATTATTACTATTATTATCAATTTTTAAAGAAACATTGTACTGTAAATATTTTTACATAAGAAGGTAATGTTTAAAAATTCTGACTGAATCTGAATCAAAAATTTGAGTATTAATCTATGATATACAATAAAAAAGTATAATATTCTTAAAAGAATTCCACTATTCATCAGGACAATAAGAAATGAATTAAGGTATAAAATTATAAGTTCAAATCGAATATTTTATATACGAATTAAGAGCATTAATAAATAAAAAGAAATCATTAGGTTTATTCAAACCGAGAATATACGAAATAATAATAAAAGTAATTAATTAATTTCATTTTTCCGACATTTCTTTTGTAATAGTTTTAATAGAAAATACATATTAATGTGGAATTAGACTAATTAGACCAATTAACAATTAAAAAATAAATTCATATTTTATTTGTAATAGTGATTTTGAGATATACACTAATTATTAATATTATTTTACATTTATTATTATATATTATATATTATATTTATTATTATTATTATTTTTTTATTTTATTTTATTTTATTTTTTAAAATTTATTTATTATTATTTTTTTATTTTATTTTATTTTATTTTTTTAAATTTATTTATTATTATTATTTTTTGAAAATAAGAAAGAAGAAATGAAAATGTGTATATAATATATTTGTATATTACTTAAAATCAACATCAATCGTCAAATTAAAATCAACAAGAAGTCTTTATCAGTGCTATTGAATTCTTTATAATTATTTGAGAAAAGTTTATGGCAATAAGGTCGATAGACTTTTGTCACACTAAATAAGTAAGTTGAGTTTTAAGTGTTTTATTATTGAAATTGAATAGGACACGTAGAGTATAGGCTAGTTAAACCACATATTGACGTTAACAGGTGTGCCTTTACATTGGCCATTTTTCAAGTGGTGTCATTATTTCATCTCTGAGATGTTTCTTGGAATTTCGGTGAAAAATTGAACCAAATATTTTTCACATTCCCACAAAGAACTGAATTTTATCCCATTGAAAGTTCTATAAAGTTCTAAATAAAATATTATGTGACGGTGCCAGATCTGAGATGTAAGGTAAATGCATAATTACTTCCCCGACAAACTTATTCAATAATAAAAATAATCTGGACGTCGAGATTATTTCAACAATTAAAACCGGAAGGATCAAAATAGTATTTTGATCGTTTTTAGAGAATTATAGAGTAGGAATGGACTGCTGTTGGCCAATCTCAATAAGATAAAGTTCTTTAGGGATGGACGTAGAAAAAAAAATTTCTAGAAGAAAGAAAAATTAGAGTGTTTCTGAACAGAAAAGTATTCGAAAAACGTCAGAAGTATTTTTTTTAAAATTATTTGTACATTTTCAGTGATGTTGATGCGACCGATCAGAACCTATCGAACGACTTGAGGATCAATTGATCGTTTCGGGCGAGTCTATTATTTATTGTGTTCTTTTGTGTTATATTTTATCACTTTCCTTATAATTTAGAATTTTGAATAATCAATAATAATTTCATATGACACAATAAATTTTCTGAGATTAATATTTTCATTATCTATTCTCTACTTTACTTATTATTAATTCATATAATTAATTGGTTCATAGTATTGACGTTAATCCAAACACATAAATTGTGATCTAGTGATTTATTCAGATATTATTTTATAGTGATACAAAGATATTGGATTTTTGTTTATAAAGATTATGTTGTATTGTGAAAATAAAGATTGTGATGATTTTTTTGATTCATTTATTAAGGGTTATTAAAATTAATTTTATTTATACAGTGAAGCTTATTAAAATATGGTATTTAATAAGCTTTTGTGAATCACAATTTGCTGTTTCTATTTAGATAATTATGACTCATTATAGAATATGTGGAACATTTCAGTATAAAAGTATGAAGAAAATAAGTGGATGGTCTCCGTTATTTAAAGTTCTGGTTTCCAAATTGTTTTTTGGTATTATCGTCGAAATACATTGGAATTGTCGACAATTCCAGAAAATAAATTTCTTTCTCAAGGTATTCCTATAATTTATATGTACAAAATAGCTGTATAGTGTTGTGTATTCTTTAATTTATGATTCTATTAATAATAATGATTCTACTTCAACACAAATTGTGATGATATTATACAGAAATACATTAAAGGTAATAATTTGGACAAAGAAAAGATTAGAAAATTTAGAATACTTAAATAGGACCCAGTGGATTTGTTTATTAATAGATGATTTGTTTTATTAAAAAAATATATTTTTGGCATTTATCTGGGGCTCAACCTTCAATGTGGCAAATAATAAATATTTTTTTAATAAATAACGTATGAGGGTCAGTAAAATGTAGAGCATAAAGTTAAAAATTAGTATAAAAGTAACATTATAGTGATTTTATATTGAGTATCAGCAATGAGTTTTATTTATTAAAAGAACTATTTAAAATTAAGTCTGTTTCACAAAAAATCAAAAAAAGAAAAAGAATTACAGAAGAATAAGTTTGGAAAAAAAATTTGTACAACTAAAAATGGATTTTAATTTCTTTTCTGAGATAAGCAAAAAGCTCAACATTATTTCTCTGAGTTAAACTGTAAACCTTTACCTGACATTTTCGAGAAAAAAGCTACATGAAATGTAAATTATATTTTAATGGAATTTTTTAAAAAATATTTTAAAATCGCGAGTATTAGTATAATTAAATATGATACATTATTGAGCTGAAATTAATTTCGGTACCAAATGTGGAATAACTGAAAATTTAATTTAATTTTAAACAATTGATTCAGAAACAGAAAATTTCCATTCTGGAAAACTAAATGAAGCAATAAGTGAATTAGAATTATATTTTCGATAAAATCTTCTCTCATCAAACTCTGAAATATTATATTTTATTTATGAAATTATTTAGACAATCTTTTCAATTAAATTTTTTAAAATACGGAAATTTTTTTATTTTAACTATTAGCAACCGATATTGTGAAGAATGAAACTAACGTAAAAAATTTTTATCAATATTTAATTTATTTAATTAAATGTTTTGTTTAACAAAATTAAAAAATGAATAATTAAACCACTCTTATTGGAATACACATTTAAACGAAAATCAATTCCATTAATTCATTTGGAAATATTAAACTAAAAGGTTTTTAATTTTCCTTCTATACCGTTTTTATCCCAATCGAAAAATATAATTTATCAAAATTAAAACAAATACGGAAAATTCATATCGTACCTGATTAAAATGCTATTTTTCCCTAAAGGTCAAGAGTAGATCAGTTGAGATACATTCCCTAACGTTAAAATTCCAAACGATTTCGTACCTTTTCGATAATTCTCTTTGAATAAAAAAACTTTCTCACAAACCGATTCAGAAAGGGAACGAGAAAACTCTTCTCGTTTCGGTGACGTCACACGACCAATGAAAAGACGAGATTAATTTTGATATTAGTTAAACCAATGAAAACGGTTATTAAATTTTACAAGTAGAGTTTTCAATGTTCTTCTGTTACATTTACCAAGGCGAATAACGATCAAATGCACACTTTTCCCTAATTGCAGACAGTTATGATTTTCCTAGTCCAATGATTCTCGTTTCCAGTAATGTTTTTGCATGGAGAAAGACGACTCGTCTTTCCTTTGACTCATTTACTCAGACAAACACAGAGCGTAACTGTACACGTTTTTCAAACGTCTACCAATTATCGTTAAAAAGTAAGCCATGTTAAACATTTTTGAAACACGTTTTTTTTTGCAATTTTCGCTCTGAACATTTTTGCGTGGGGCAGAATAAAAATAATTCTACTTAAGCAGTTTTGTTTGCAATTCCGTGTGTCGAAAAAGACAACGTTTTGCAGATAATAATCCCAGCATAATTGAATGCAAATCCGAAATTCAAAATTTATGCCTTTATTATGATTGTTATCATTGCAAATAACGACAATCCTGAGAGATGTTTATTGAAAAAATTGTATGTGAATCTTATTTTTATTTTGTTGACTTAACTGAGCCTGAATGATGAACTAGTTTTTTTTAATGAGAATCATTCAAACAAATTTCCAATGGCGAACGAAGTATCAAAAGCAATAGAGTTCAGATTTTCATTTTAAAAATTGTGGAGTAATGAATTCTTTAGTAATGAATTTAGTAATCAAATAAAAATGTATAGATTAACTATGAAATATCGAGAATGAAATAACATTCAAATTAATTATTTATGATTTTTTGAACTGATTAAACAAAACGGCTTTAAGAATTTAAATTTTTTTAATAATTTTGAATAAAATATTGGATTCGATAAATTAACAGAAACCTTAATGAATTAGTAAAAAATAATATTTAGTCTTTAATTTTTCAATTATAATAAAATGAATTAAATAAAGATCTTTTGTAAGAATTTGATGAGAGACTACGTATTTGAAATTTGTTAAAATCCGATGTGTAAAATGGTTATTAGTGATATTGTATTTTGAAGAAACTACACAAAAAATATAGCGTTACAATAAAAAATGCAATTGTATGGAATATTAATTTCGGCAGGGAAAATCACTACCAAACCATTAAAATTAATTAAGAAATTTATATCCGATATTCTTTTTAGAAACAGGTAATCTGTTTCGCTGGTTCAAAGTAGAAAGATTTTATTCTCGAAACGTTTTTAAGTGTCTGAACATCATGTAAAATCATAATTCTATCGCAATAGGAAAATTTACTTTAAAATTTTGATGAATGGGATTTGTGAGTGAAACAATTAACAAAAGTTTGATCTACTTAAGTTAAAATTGTCAAACCATAAATATGGCTGATTAGAAAGAAACGATCTTAAATCATTTTCAGAACTAGAAAATAAAGATTTCTACATTGCTGAAGAATAGTAACCCCACTTGTATTTATCTGAATAACTGTTTTCAATTATTTGAAATGTGTAAAAGGTATCTGAAGCTTGGTAAAAAAAAACTTTTTCAGGTTTAATGCTGCCCAATGAATTAAACTAAAATTGGAAATAAAAAAAACTACACTAATAATCACATTTAAGATGAAAATTACACAGTTCAACAACCATCTTTTTGTTCCCAATCACTGTGCCGTGGAATGATTGCTGGTTTGCCGTGGAGAGTTATTAGTAAAAAAAATTTTAATATTCAATAATACTTAAGTGAAGTATTTGGAAATCTCAGTAGTCTGAATAGCAATATGCAAAGCAGAAATGAAAATATTCTTAAGGAAACAGATAAATTAGTTAATTTTAAGAAAAATTGCAATATGGAAGAAAAGAATGATGGTAAAAGATTTGGATATGTTCCATCAGTTCGCAAAACCTACGTTACCGAGATGATTCTCATTATTAGTAATTGACAATTTTGGAAAATGAAATTTAAGAATATTTCTTTTCAATCAGCACTGAAGAATTTGTTTGGATTCGAAATCCTTTCATAGATTTATGGGTTACAATTTGGAAACAATTTAGAGATATAAAGGAGAAGAACAAGCGGTGATCGCGGAATCAAATTGAAATAAACACAACTGCCATCAGACGCCTTTTGGAAGTCTGCTATGGAAGAGTATTCAACTCCTAGTAAAATGGCAATCAAAGTTTTACTGCAATTCTCAACTTCGTACCTATGTGAACTTGGATTTTCTTGCCGAAACAATATTTAAAAATAAAAACCGTTGAAGAAGAGTTAAGAGTATGTTTTTCTCACATTCTGCCACAAATTGCAGCAGTAGTACAGAAGCACTTAGCACAACTCTCCCACTGATATTCACCATTATTATTCTGTTACGATATTATTTCACTATAAACCCAGTCGTAACCTTAGCTCCAAACGTTACTGACCCCTTCACTTGTTCCTA
>JBBMKC010201539.1:0-14029 GCA_037834085.1 Bipalium vagum | reverse complement strand
TAAAAATCTAAAAATAAAAATTTTAATTTAGAAATGTTGAAAATCATTATTTGACATATTTTGCGAAAAAAAATTTTTACATTGAAAAAAATTGACATTTTTACTTTTTCAAAAAATTTGCACATCAGTATAGTTTTTTACGATCTTTAATGACCTCAAATGTCAGTCTATTGTTATCTCGACTTGTATTTTTCTGGGTCTGCCTGAGCCTGATTTTCTTTTTACAGAACCTGTTGTCTTGAGCTGATAGCCAATTCTTTGTATTGTGGATAATGGAATTTGAATACCATCTTTCTTCAAAATATTCTGCATTTCAGTATATGACAGTTTTGTGTAACAAAGGCCACAGGCCCGATTTTTTATTTTGACATTTAAATTTTTCTTAGTCATTTTATTTATAACTTGATTTATTAAAACAAACAGAACAAAAACACCAAATTGCATACATATTACGTGCAATAGCTTAAATATTAAAAATGTAATAAATGTTAACCAATTTAAACATTTTGTATAAAAATTTTTTATTTTGTGTAAGCCTCTTTTTTGTCTAGCTGTGTATATATTTATTTAAATGATCAAAAAAACTTGATAAGTGTATTTCTCTACTTCTTTTATCTATTTATTTGGCTTAGAATATAACAAATATAGTAATTTTAGTTCTCTCCAGGAATATATCTTTCAAAATTACATTTTATAAATATATAATAGTTAAATTTATTGTTTACATCAAAATATTTTAATATAGTATGACCTCCATAAATCGCCAAAAATGGGACCCGAACAAAGTGGGGAATTGTAGAATTTGAAGAATTAAAGAATGTATTATCATGTTCTGTAAAGCAATGTCGATTTTTTCGAAAAATATTTTAGGTGAATATTAATCGACAAAATCTTAAGGTTAATGAAATAAGCTTTGTGTATTTAATTGAAATACAATTAAAATTATTAAAAAGTTTTGTTTTGTTTCTCTAAATTGATTATTATAGACAAATTTGAAATGACCATGAATTCTGAGAAAAATGGGATATGTATGTATTATAAGCTCAAGCTAAACCATTCCGCATCTCAAGCAACCTTTAACACAATTCAAACATTTGATGAAGACAGTATTACATAGCGTATGGTTCAGCGTTGGTATGTAGTTTTTCGCTTCTTTGATTTTGAACTTGAAGTTAAACCTCCTGAAGGACGCGTACCAGCCCTTAACGATGAAGTTTTGAAAGAATAGATTTAATCTGATACCTCCCAAACAGTAAGTGAAGTTGCAAAAATTCTCCATGTTCAACCTAAAAATAAAAAACCATCTTCGTCATATTAGTAAAATGTGGAAGCATGATAGTGAAAATTGAGTGAAAAGCACAAATCCCATCGTCTAAATATCTGCACTTCTTCAAATCTATATAACTTCAATGACCCTTTATTGAACAGTATTATCACCAGTGATGAGAAGTGAATCATTCATGACAATTCTCGTCGCTCTGGACAATGACTTGATGTGAGTTAGCTTTCAGGGAAAGTGACAAAACGAGACATTCACTCCATGAAGAAAATGGTAAATGTCTGGTGTAATCTACTTTTGGTTTCTTAAACGAGGCCGAACCATAACATATAATGTCTACTGCATGATAAAGTTCATGAAAACTTTAAAATTCAGGAATCATCATTGGTGAATAGAAAATTTCAACTCTCCTGCAAGGAAATGCAAAACATCACACGTCTAATTTAACTGTAGCAAAATTTAAAGACCTCGGCTATGAATTTCTTCCACATCCTACTTATTCAGCAGACATCTCCTCTACAGATTTCCATTTATTCAGGTCTTTGTTAAACTTTCTTGAAGGCAAGTTTTTTAAAAACCAAGTTGAGGTGGAAAATACCTTTCGTGAATTCAGTAATTCCAAAAATCAGAAATCTGACAAATTAGAAGTTGGCTTAAGGTTATAGAAACAGATGGTATTATTTCAATGAATAAAATTTATTGTCTGACTTATTTATTTTTGTACATAGTTTGTGTCATAAAATGGACATTACTTTTTACACAATCTAATATTATCTAATAATTTATTAATACATGCTATCATAGGAGTTTATGCACAAAGCTGTAATTATTTATTAGGCTGATTCATAAGTAATTTCGTTTATTATTTAAAATAATAAAAGAAAAATAAAAAAAATCAAAATTATATTATTTTTAAAAGTAAAAACCATTTAAATCAATAGTTATTGAATCCCTTGTTGTTACCATTCCTTGTCCTTGGACCTGAAAAACTTAGATCATTGTTTTGTGGATCATGTCGAATTCCACCAAATGCACAATAATGTCTTCTATGAAAATCTGTCTCTTTTTAGAACAGATACTGTCACTTTCCAAGGGTCCAACCACTGTTTTTGTGCTGAGGACTGGTAAAATATGTCCACTTTTTATGAGAATTTACAATTTGTCTAATGAAACGATCATCTCACAGATTTTCCAGCAGCTATCTACACGTTTCCATACGTTGCTTTGTATGATTTTCTGTCAAATCAGAGGTAGCTTTCTGCATCGTTTGTTGACCTTATTGATTGCTTTAAGGTGTCGGACAACTGTGGCTTGGGAAATATCTAGATCAACAGACAATATTTGAATGCTAGTCGATGGTTTGGTTTCCACAGTTACTGGCTTACCGGAAAGTGGTTGATAGTATAGATCATTGTCACCTTCATTAAATTTTTTGAACCAGATTTGAACTTTACAAATAAAGACCACACTTTCACCTCACACTTCGCAAATTTTTCTGGTAGCTTCACTATTCCAACAATGTCAAAGCAGAGTGCAAATTTCGTTTTTTTCCAATTTTATTTCAGTTAAAATAAAGATGCGATTACATATATATAATATAAATTAATTGACATATTGATAGAAAATTTATCAAGTTTTAAATTGATATATAAATCGATATATTCAAATTGTTAATCAACTAAAAAATCACTTTGAACTACTTGAACAGAAAAACGATAAAAAAGATTGATAAAATATATCGACTTTTCATCAGATTTGTCTAATGAAACGATCATCCCGTGGAATTTCCTGCAGCTTTCTACACGTTTTTATACGTTGCTTTGTATGATTTTTTGTCAGATAGTGAGGGACTTCTCTACATTGTTTGTTGACCTTATCGATTGCTTTAAGGTCTCGGACAACTGCTGTTTAGAAAATACCTAGATCATCATACAATATTAGAATGCTTGTGGATGGTTTGGTCTCAACAACATTTCGTAGCGCTTCTTGATTTAGTACTGGCTCACCGGTTGATAGTATAGATCATTGCCACCATAAAATTTTAGCCTTTGAAGAAATTCATCAAAAAACTCAATCCTGTGTTTTTCATAAATTACAATTTTTTCCAACCACATAACTAAAGCAATTTACAATAGTTTCTTTGGAGATATTTACCCATGTCAAATGAGTGTAAATTATTGCAACTTTGTTTTACTTTTTAAATATATCTTCACCACATTCAAGCAATAATTTTTATAAAAAATTCTTCAAGCGACTGCGTTTAGATTTTCATTAGTTCATTTTTGAAATTGTGAATATTCTTTACATTAATTTCTGTCGTTAATTCAATTTTACTATCTTAAAAATTTTCCATATTAAAACCACATTTTTAAAAATTCATCAATAAAGTTTTCTGTATTATAATCATAATCTGAATGTTTCAGTAACGGATGAAATAATATTTTAGTACTGGTTTTTATGATTTTTTGATTTTAAAAGATAATATCTATACAAAATGACATCATTTTTTATATAATTTAAAAAAATAAAAGAAAAAGAATGTTTCCTTTTTGAAAACGTTTATGACTAAATAAAGTTTGAAGAATATGGGACAGTAACGATATTCTTTACAAATGTTTTTTTTTTCAATTAAAAGATTTTAATAATTTTATCCCTTATTATTTCATTGTAAGAAGAAGACAAAAAACAAAGGAAGAGGATGGAATTGTTGTGGATCAATTAAAGACCTTATTAAAGAGGCAATTAAATAATTGAAAAGAAATGTATAAATTCTTTCAGTGCACAAGAAGCCAAATCAATATCATATTTATAAATACAAAAGGAAGAGGACAGTTAAAAATCATATTTTAGAACCCTTATTAAAATATTTTTTAAAACAACTTCAAAAATTTACAAAACAAACAGTTACAAGATGATTTTTCCCTAAAGCTGGTGAGAAAGAAAGTTTTTTTTATAGATTTTCTGATATAAGTGGAAAATTACTCCATTGAATAAGTTATAAAATAAGTAATAATATGTTTCATTTTTGATAATCCACCGGTAGGCACTTTTTAGTTAGTTTCAAGCATAACCTTTAAAATACTCACCAACTAGTTATATTTACTCCTTCAGATTTTTATCTGTCTTGGTCAGCAACACATATTCTTATTGTGTAGCAATTCAAAATTTACGATAATATCCAAAAATGCAACTCTGAATATTTCGTCTCAAAACCAGAGAAATTAGTATATACAGATAGTCAATAATTAACTGGAAGATTGGAGAAATAGACGGCTACCAATGTTCCAGTTTTTCTCCATCGGCCAATCACTAATCACAATATGGATATCTTCTCGCTTCTGGCTTTGCCTGCGCAGATACCTGAAGCTTTCAATTATTAAGCTCAAACCGTCTTTAGTCTCCTGATCTGAATAATTGACTTTGTGGCTGTTCTCAATACTACGCCTACAAGCTCTCTATGTCTAGGTTGCCCATTATTCATTCTGATAATAATAATCCGAAGCCTTAATTATTCAGTATTAGTTTTTAGCTATTAGAAAAAGAGGGGTTTATAATTTACCATTTTTCCATGTGTTATAATATTATTATTATCAATTTAACTAAAAAAATTTTTTCTTTTCTCTCTTAATTTTTTAACTTTATTCAGTTACGCATGTTATAATAGGAAGGTTAACAAAATTTAACAGAAATCGGTCGAACCGTTTTATACTTACATCACTTTTAACAAAATAAAAAAATATCACAAAACTAGCAATACTTTATTACGCAACAGTATATTTACCAAAGAAAGAGGTGTTTTTTTGGAGTGACCATATTTAATCGACCATCATTTCATTTGGTCGACTGTCATCAAAACGATTTTCAAAGACCTGCATGGTTTTATGCAGCCTTTTGCCGTGTTCATCGGAATCTCCCAAGGTGACGTCCAAATTCCTTCTTATGCTTGAAAAGAAGATGCATCTTATTGCTAACTCGTTCACAACCAATTACTGCCAAGCTATCCATTAAATCATCTATTCTTTGTTCCCAGTTTTCACTCACTTCCTTACCTGACACACCTTTGACTACCAAGCAAAAGTTTTCCCAGACCATAAGCTGGCAAGGTATCATACTACCAGAGAAATTTAGTCATTAATGAAACGACGAATTTCTGGACCATTGAAAACACCATTTTCAAGCTTGGCTTCAGACTTATTAAATTTTTTGCGAATAAACTTGAAGCAGTTACTATTCTTGTCCAAAGATTTGACAAACTTCTGCTTTTACTAATGGCTGACTGTTATAAGATATACGAGGTGGCCAAATTTTATCTGATTTGAGGTCAAGATGACTGTTTCTAAAGTCAAAGATCACTTTTTAAACCCATAATAAAATTTAATACTTTAAGGTCGCACATTATCAGCCATTCATGTTTATGGTAATCAAGTACCTCAAATATTTTCTTGATTGAATCACGTTCTCCTTTCATATGTCCTAAGGCTATTGGAAAGGTGAGCAGATCATTATTTTGGAACATGAGACATGCCTTTAGACTTTTCATCGAAGAAAGGCACCAATCACTTCTGTTATATCTAATCTGTAAAATATTTAGCAAGCCTCCGATATCATGATAAAAATGCATTCCATCACGAGAAGAAAAGAAGCCCAGAATAATTTCGTCTAGTTTCACAATTTGCCTTTTCGTAACACCAATTAATTGTGTTCGTATATGAGGTTCTTTCCTTAACATTGAAAGACATTTTTTTTATTTTACCTTGCTCAGATTCAATACCCTACAAAAATCCTGAAAAGAGTTGGTAGACCATTCAAATATAGACTCATTTTCCTTTATATCAAATGCACATGTGATGCGCTACTAGAATTAGTACTACTGAAAGGTGACAATATCGTGTGGTCAGCCAGGTCCGGAAAATCATTTTTGGGTATTTGACAATTGAAATAATTATTATATATAATATTATCATTATGATAAAATAAAAATAAAAAAATCTAGCTCTAATTAAAATCGGTTCTTAATTCTCTTTTTGGTTTTAATGTCTTCTTAAAAGGCATATTTGGAACTTTTTTAGCAAATTATAACCACATATAATAATTTTTAAATGCATTTTTTTGGTTCCCCTAATAATAATAATAAAATATAGTATCGAAAACTGATAAGATAATCAGGAAGCTGGATAAAATATGGGAAACTTTGAAAACCAAATGATTTGGCCTCATTCCTGTTTGAACCTCATTGACTTATAGACAATCTTCAAACCAGATACTATCTTCATGCTACCATTTACCTGTTGATGATTGACCATGAAACTGCGTAGAATTTCGGTTAAGAGTAAATCTAAAACAAACGATATGAAATGATTTGAAGAAATGATTTAAAGATGAAAAGGTGTATTAGGACGTAAACAAATGTGTCATATTAAATAAATCGTTGCAAGTAAATTATGGCCCCAGTAATAAATAATAAATAATAATAGACAAATTACAGTTTAACAGATAGTATTCAAAGAACAGAGAATTTTTAAACCTTTAATTTTTCAAATCCAAATATGCAACCATGGTTTCCATGGCACATTCGAACCAAAATGTTCAAAGAATATTTCAATATTTCTACAATTGACAAAAATAATACTTTTCTCTACATTAAAATAACTTTAAAAATGTAAGGAGAGATAAAAAACCATCGGAGGTGTAAATGTTGATGCAGAATTCACTTCAAAGAGGTCGGATTTTCCAAGACCTTGTTACTTAAACGTTTCGCTGCGCTTTTGATAAAATCTTTAGAGTTTCTTATAATGTTTTGGTCGAGGCTTATGTACAACATCTGAAAAGTATGATGGTATATAATTACGTTTTATACTAAAGTTGCTTACCGGTGATATTCCATAGGATGCTCTGATAGTAAACCTTAGCCACATGGTAGCTCGCAATCTCTTTCCAAAATCCGTAAAAAATAAAATGATACAAGTACAGTATAAAAACATACTCAAACCAAAACCCAAACAAATCTTTGTACTCGTTATTGCGTTGTTTCTTATATTCAAATTTGATCTTATCACCAAAAGTTTGATTACGATGGATATATAGAATAAAAAGCTGATGATTATTGGGAAAAGAAAGAGAAGCGAATTTTGAATTACATTTACCACAAAATTTAGAGTATTTTCAGTACAGTCCCCAGAAATCGGATGTATAACGTACCAGACATAAGTGTTGATACCACAAACAAAATATAAAAACGCCGGAGCGAAAGATATGCCTAACATGAAGATTGTAATCATTCTCATGTTTGAAATTAAATAATATTTTGAAGGAAACACAACCGCCCAAGCCCGATATCCAGCTGCGATCATCTTGTTCATATTCGACATGGATACAACCACATTAAAAATTATCTCTTCAATCATGCAACCCACTTCGTTTCCCAACGTCTCATTTTTATAGATTTTAAAATAGGTCTGGGTTGCTTCAAATGGGATGCAAATTGCGTTTGTTATGATATCGAGAATGACTATGGCAAGGATTATTCTGTAAAACGGAGATTTCCACAAGGATTTTGATAGAACTATTATTGAACCACACCACAAATTTCCAAAAACCCCAACAAAGGAGAACAGAATACTCAAAGTATACCAAATTAAGATATCTTCGTGAAACCTGCTTCTCGTCATAATAATGGTCAGAGGAAATATCGGTTTTATAAAAGTAGTGAATCTATTCGATGATTGGTTGGCAGAAATGTCTATTCCATCGTGGACATGAAAAGATGCTATAAAATATTTATGTTAATTTCATTTGACAATGATTCCAGTACAGTCTAAAACATCGTAAAAATAGCAAAATTTGTAATAAATAACAAAATGATGTTATTAAAAATAATATCACTTTTATTATTTATAATTCAATTTTTTATTTATTGGGTTAGAAACACAATTTCCGGACAAAAGCTTTTTTCACATAGATAATAATTATTTATTATTTATTAACTTGTATAAGTATATAAATTTATTTATAGATAAGTTGTTTAAATAAACAATATTTCAGCTCACATTTCAACATATTAAATGTCCGATAAATCAAATATAAATTAGAATAAGTTACAAGAACAGGCACGTCTTCTATTATTTTATGATTACAAATCAGGTTTAAATGCTGGTCAATCATAATGCTAAATAAGTTAAGCTTTTGGTAATGGAGTTATTTCTCGATCGCCGATATATGAATGGTTTTTAAAATTATTATATAAAGTGTAATATTTTTATAAAGACAATTATAGTATATATAGACTGATATATCTTTAATTTAGAATGTTCTAATACAAATAATTCTATATAATTAAGTTTACCATACTTTATTTTAGATTTTTCATGTAACTACTAAGTCATCTGTAAGCTATTATGTTTTCTGTAAATATTTTTATGTATTGTTACTTTTTATACGTTTAACTCAAATGCTTTATTGATAACCAACTAGTTTTGTTTAGGAATGAAAGTTTATTATCATTTCTTTTATTATTTAATGTAGTTCTTAATTAATAATAGACCAATACTAAAATGTTTGTAACTATGTGAACACCTATTCTCTACCCAAATGATGAACGATTTCTAATAATGACTATATAGTATCATTCTATTTATCTAGTCTTCTCGCCAATGTTACTATTTAGAAACAGTTAATTTATCGAATAAAAAAGGAGATATGTTAACTATGAATGGCAAAACTCTACGACAGCAACTAGAATTTAGTACAAAATATGTATCTTTTATTAAATAAAAGCAAAATTATAAGACTTTATATAATATATTGTTTTTTGACGCCTTTTAGTAGCCGTCTGAAAGAACAAAACTTTAAAAAGATCCACTGCACTCTTCAAACTAAAAGATTTCGATATCGTAAAGAGAGCATCTTCTTATAAAAGTTACACAGGCAAATTAAAACTTACTGAGTTATTTATATCGTTTAATTCTAACTACGATATTATTAGACATAATTTTTTTGACTTTGATTTGATTGGCTTTGGAATTCTTCATAACCTTGGTTGAATTGCTCTGCTTTTGATTTTGTAATATTTTTTTCCTTGTCTTTGAATATCAAATCTACAGGCATATTTGTATTCCTCAAATACATTAGATAAAATGGTGTATAGCCTGTTCCTTGATGTACAGCATTTCTATACGCAAATAAGCATGATGCTATATGTACGTCCCAATCTCTTTGGTATGAATTTACATAGAATGCTAACATATTGGCTAAGGTATAGTTGAATCTTTCAACTAACCCATCAGTTTGTGGATGATATGATGACGTATTTAGTTTCATGATTCCAAAATAATCATTTATACTTTTAATTAAGTCACTCATAAATTCAGTTCCTCTATTGGTTAGCGTTTTCCTAGGTACACCATATCGAAACTCTATTTGTTCTACAAATATTTTTGCAATTGTACTTGCTTTATGATTTGATATTCTGGCCATTTAGTGAAATAGTCACAGACTACCAAAATATACACGTTTCCTTCTTTTGTTTCCGGATATGGTCCGGTTATATCCATTGCTATGATTTCCATGGGTGTTAATGGTACAGACATTGGTTGTAATGATAATTTTATTTGTCTACCGGTATTTCTTCGGGTTTGACATATTTCACATGTTTCGCACCAATTTTTGACATCCTGTGTATTACTAGGCCAAAAATATTTTTGTCGAATCCGTTATAGGGTTTTTTCTTTTAGACAAATGTCTTCCTAATGTTCCATGGTGATATTGCAATAAAATTGCCTTTCTAAGTTCTCTTGGGACTTCGGGAACTGCATCCTAAAAATCTCTGTATTGCAGTACTCCTTTTATTTCTTCTTAATTTTCCACTAATTTTTTCTATTCTTTTTATTTTTCACTGATTTTTTAACTCTTCGTCTGCATTTTGCATCAATCTAAATTATTCATGATCATTTAAACATTAAATTATGATGAATACATTTATTCCTGAATATAGTGTATCTATTTCTGCAATTGGTTGCCTTGATAATGCATCTGTGTTAGCATTAGCTCTCCCTTTCCTATATTGAATACTGATATCATATTCTTGTAATTTTAAGGACCATCTTATTAATTTTGATGCCGTATCCCTATGTTTTAGTAGATACTGTAATGGATTATGATCTGTTAGTACAATTATTTTTCGTCCCCATATATATGTTCGGAACTATTGCTAGACATTCTAATTCGATTGTAGCGTAATGTTTTCCTTGATTTTTCATCCCTCTACTAGCATATGCTACTTTGTAATCTTTGCCAACTTCGTCCTTTTGTCCTAATACTGCTCCTATGGTACTCTACTAGCATCTGTCATTAGATAAAATATTTTATTTAGGTCTGGGTATCTCAGAATTTGGCCATTTTGTACTATTCCTACGCTTTCTCTATATATTAATTCTTCCTCATCGCTCTCATTTTCATTTCTTAACTTGGGTTCAAATAAAACCTCTGTCCCTTCTATCATAGGTACACTAACTAAAAATATTTGCTCCGATCTTGGTGGTATGATAAAGGTTTCCGCTACGGCTGCTACTTGCTCTGTGAATCTTGTTCTAGATTTAATTTAATATCTGTACTATCTTTTTCTTCTGCTTTTTGTATTTGTTCAGTAGATACATATATACTATTATAATTTGTAGTGTAAACAATATGGCTACATTTTAGTACAGTTTCTTTTCTTATTAATCGTATAAGATCTCCCTTTTCCTTTGTTATTAATATTACAGGCGTATTTTTTATTTCTGATGGTGTTATTCTTGTTTTTTGTTTGGTATAACTTTCTAATTTTACTTTAGTTATATGTGTTCCTTGCACTGCGGTACCTGATATTTCTGTAAAACGGATTTCTCTAAGAAATTTTAAATTACATTCTGAACTTGCTCTTGCCTTGTATAAAAGTGTACTTTCTTGTGTTACACATTGTCCTTTATTTAGATGACATGGTGGTTTGCTTAATAATCTTTATGTAGTCGTATCGAATGTTCCTTCATATTCTAATAATTCTGTTGTATAGTTATCAATGGCTACTACATTACTTAATGTTTGTCCTTGAAAAATTACTGTTCTTCCTGCACAATTTCCTGCAGAATCTATGGCGCCTCTTATTACTGTTTCTTGCGTAATAGCATTTGCTTGTGTGATTAATGTAACTGTTTCATCGATTATTAATTTTCCATGTCTAAATGCTGTTTCACAATCTTCTACAGATATTTTCATAGCTCTTGGCATTATTGCAGATTTTAAAATTGATGCATGATGTCGTCCTCCACAATAAAACCAAAAAGTAGCTTTTTGACCTCTACATTCCTTAATTTTAGTTCGATAGTATACTGTCTCTTGATACATGGAATATATATTTTTGGTTTTTGTTATATTATCGGGAAATAATTCGGTACATTAATGTGTGTTCTTTAGTGAATATATTCATCCAAAGCTTTGGTTGCTACAGTCATATACAGAGATTCCTGCTACTTTGGGAATATGACCAAAAATGAATTGTATTATTAATATCAGTATTGTGGTCGTATATTGTGTATTGTTATCTCTGCTATATCTTAGATTTGCATCATTTAACTGACTGAATGGCAACTATTTCATCAACTAAAACCCAGACTACCTCTTGTGTTACGTCTTTTATAATTTTCTCAATTTCTTGCCCTTTCTTAACTTGTTGAATTCCTTTTATGATTATTATTGCTAATTCTGCTATTATTTTTCCTTTTTCTACTTCTCCTTTATTTACTTTTTTTATAATTTCTTCTGAAGGAGGTGCTTATTGACTACTCATTTCTAACCATTGTTCCACTTCTTTTTTTTATTATTTTTATATGTCTGTATAAAATATAATATTCAAAATTGTTTGGGGTTGTTATTGATAAATCAGGTTCTAATAGTTTCATTAAACTTTTTGCTATTCTTGTAATTTCTCCAGCCTTTTCTTTTCTTAACTTTAACTTTTCTTCTGGATTTTTAAGGACGTTATCACTGAACTGTATCCAACCTCCCAGTGTTCGTATGACTGGATTCATTAACTCATATTTACGGTAGTTGCACTTTCTGTCATGGTTTGTGGTTCTAGTTGTTTTTCCTGTATTTGCTTTATAGCCTTTATTATCAAAATTCCTATATCAAGTACTAGCCTTATTTTCTTGGATTCTAATTCATTTTGATATTTTGCTGTTACCTTTTCTACATTTTTCGTAATTTTGCTCCTCATCTTCCAACCATTCATTTACTTGTGGTTTAAAATGTTTTATATAATTTCCAAAAGCCTTAAAATTAAAAATCTTCCTGTTCCTTAAAGGTAATTCTGGTTTTATCCGTTTCATTAATCCTTGTACTTTTTTTTAATATCTTTTTCTTCATTCCATCCTTTTTCTTTCATTTCTATTGCCACCTTTCTAACAGTTTATAAGGCTTTTACTAATTGTTTTTCTCTTTCTATATGTTTTTCGGATGCTTGTTCCATTCTTGATAATTTTTTCTTTTCTATTTCTGGTTGTTTATTTTTTATCAATTTTGTAAATGGACCTTCCTCCTATGAATCTATTATGAAAATTTCTTGTTCTATTTCTTGACTAGTTCCTGTCGTTTGTTTTATTTCCACTGATTTTTCCTCTTTCTTTTGTTCTTCAGTGGATGTCGTTTTTTCCCACGCTTTTACTATTACCTCTATTAGTGTTGATACTTCACTTTCTTCATCTATATCTTTATTTAAGTGTGTCGTCGTTGTTCCCTGGGAACTTTCTATGTTTTTTGTTTCTTTTTCTACGGCTTGCATGTTTCCCTTTTCCTTTTCTCTTTCCTCCATGCTTCCGGTCCATAAATACTGTGCTACTACTTTATTTCCTTTATTGTGTTTACAACCACAATCTATGATATATTCATCATCATCTACTCTTCTTCCTATCAATGTTAGGTGGGTTGATGCTTGCACATCTGATATTTGTTGTATAAATTGTCTAAGTTGTACCTTTTTGTTTATTTTAATATTATGTTTTATTGCTTTTCCGTTTGGTAATACTAATTCTAGTTGTACTCCATTATATTTTTCAGCATTTTGTCGAACATATTCTCCATATTTTTGTAGTATGCTGTGAATTTCTGTTTGAAAAAACCGTTGTTTTTTCAGGTAATTCACATTTTTCTAACTGCATACTTTGTAATACTGGGAATACATCTTGTTCCCAATTTCCTGGTAAGGGTGTATTTATTAACCAATTTCGTAATAAAGCTAATATTTTTTTCTTGGCAAGTTTTCCCTGGGCTTTATCGTTTGCTCGTTTTCCTCATCCTGGTCTTGATAGTCAATTTCCAGTTTATTATCCCATCCTGGTATTATTATCCCATCCCCTTTTCCAAGATGCTATCTTGTTTATTTAAAGGTTTTCCAAAATATTTTATTTTTATAAGTCTATTTGTCCTTGTCTTTATACAATCTTCTAATTCATTTATTGTTGTGTATGGATCGACCATCATGATAGAGGGAAATTAGTCTGGCCATTGTATGCTTACTTTGCAATTTTTTACCACCATATTACTCCATATGCTTGGGATATTAGCTTCCTTATTGATTTTTACCAGCCTGTATTTCCAATTTATATATTTTCCTAAAGTTTTCAAAACTTCATGCGCCAATTTGTGCATTTCATATTGATTTATTCTCCAGTTTCGTAATGCTGAGAATACTTCACTTTCCCATTTTTCTTGACTTTCTGG
>JBBMKC010201528.1:0-14030 GCA_037834085.1 Bipalium vagum | reverse complement strand
TTATTATTATTTATTATTATTATTATTTATTATTATTATTATTTATTATTATTATTATTATTATTATTATTATTATTCAATTTATTATTATCATTCAAAACCTTGTTTTATTTCTTTATGAATATTAAGTTTTCGCAGTATTCCCAAAAGAAAATAAGCAATTTTTCATCAAACAATTTTATTAAATACAAATGTATTTTGCAGACAATAAAAACTTTTCTTTGACAATTTCAAAATAAATCTTGGATTTTTCAAAATGAGGGAAAAATACAGAATGCCTAAATGTTCCTGTTTTACTTTCAACTGTCTTAAAGGAATTGAATTATCATAATATCTGAAAAAGATATTATCAAGAAAATGGAGACACTCTATTTAATTCTCGACTACGGCTTATGATATGGGGAAATAATCTTGATTTCCTTCTCTGAAACAGTACCCGTCAATAATAAAATATCGAATTCGACGATTTGATTTATGCCACTTATTCTCTGGTACGGATTCTATGTATACAGCAATTGAGATAAGGGCTGAAAATCACATTGTCACAATCTCAAAGGTGCACCTTATCTTCAAACTTACTTCGAGGTTAGGCGAAAGATGACTACAAAACATAAGCTAAAAATCAATGTTTTTTGTATTCTTCTTGGACTAACACCTTTTATTCGTGATTGAAAATTTGATTGATTTTTTCTTTCTTTTTGTGATTTTATCAGGTTTCATTTGCTTAACATATTTTTCCCGTCCCTTTTTCTTACGAGACTGATCGTATGTCCTCTCTGTAAGCATATGAAAATTGTATAATATTGATAATGATTTGAGCGCATCAAAATACATGTCTCACTTAAATCTTTCAAAAAGATAATATTTTTCGTAAATAGGATACGTTCTCAAGGCTTTTACAACCCCTTGTATTTATTTCAATGTAAGCCGTAAATGATACAGCCTGGTCAATGAGCCACTGAATTATCTCCGCCAATTGAAAATCCTCCTACATTTCCTGAACTTCTTTTTGTGACTTGAATCCCTTTGTTCTCTTTTAACAAAATAATTTATGGCTTTACTTGACCTTATTAGTACAGAACTCTTTTTTATAATTATTTTTTTTCTTTTCATTTTTTATATTATTTTATTTATTTTTTCTCTGAATCAAAAAGGATCATATTTTAAGTTATTGAGGCTGCATAGTTCACACTTAGAATAGCATGTTTTTTCCAGTACACATCTTGTTAAAAATCAAGTTTCCCTTGTTTTCTTGTATTTTTTATCGTTTCTCTTTAATTTTTTTATCGTATTTTTATCGCCCCCCTTAAGACTTCATTGCCCATATGATATGTAATATATTATATTATTTCTCGTAGTATTTGATAGCGAAAGGTATGTGACAGAACTTAAAATATATCGATTTTTAAAGATAGACATATTTCTGAATGTTCACCAAAAAGAGACTTTGTATATATGCATCCCAAAAAATTGATATTTGCATTTAGAAGAAAGTAAAAAGGAAATTGCTGAATGATACTTTTACAGTACAAAATGTGCAGAAACAAATACGCGAATGAAAATGGAATTGTTGTAGTAATTTGGATAATGACGAGGAAAGAAAACCGTGAATCATTCTTTACCAAAAAATAGAAATAAAAAATTAATTCATAAAATGGAGAAAGCAGAACCCAGTGAATAATCAATGTTTTCCTGAATTAGTATTTGTTTTCCAGAGTTCGTAAATACAAATCAAAAAATTTAATTTTGAAGATTTGTTTAAATGCTTAATTTGTAATTAGATTGAACTTTTTCATTACATGTGAGAAAAATGTTGTAAATTGATTTAAGAAAGAGGATTGAAGAGTCGTACAAAAATGTACATCCTAAGAAGGAAAAATCAAATATCCTGAATGTCAAATTAAGTGCAATTGATGCCGTTATAAATGTATGCCTCAAAATGTTTATGTAATGTGTAATGTATTGCAAAAGGTCATTTTGAAATAAAGCTAAAAAGTGTGCTAGTAAAAGAAATCACACTTGTGAACAAGTAAAACCTTTAAAATCGTGAATTAATGAGGACATCAGCCTAACTTTAGAATCATTAAAGAATTTATTAAAGGAATATTTTAAAGAAACCGTAATTTTTTTTTCAAAATTGATTTACAAAATTTTAAAATTCATTTACAAATTAATATGTGGTCACAAGCCCTTTAATTTGAAAGGTTATACATTTTTAAAAAATGTTTTTCGAAGAATACTTTTTCTTGAATTGAATGATTTTTTTAAAAATGACATTTTTATCCAATAATAATGAAGATAAGTTATAAAAAGACAAAGTGGTATCATTTGAAGATAATTGAACATTGAAGAATATTAAAATTGACTGGAAAAGATCTGAATGAAAAACATGCTTCATATTTTATAGAAATAAATAAAACTTTGTTTTCTTAGAAATGTTTGCTAAAAATGATTATCACATGTTTAAGGACGTTGTTGTGGATCCATATTTATAATTTCATCTTTTTTGTCATACCTTAGTTAAAATGAAAAGTAATTTAATATAATTTTTTTTAAAATCCTGTAGTCAAACCTATCTCATCGATCTATAAAACATTGATTTTCTTTACTAAAGTAATACATAATTGAAATTCATAGTGTTGAAATTCAATTTATAAATAATATATAATTATTATCTTTTCTTTTAAAAATTAATTTTTATGACTTTCTTCAGGTAAGGACATGGCATTTTTTGACATTCCTCCATCAAGCGTGTCATTTTAATTGACATTGATTAATGATATCTAGGATCATTGGTATAAATAGATATTGTGAGGTGTTTGAATATTAGTGGTAACTTCTTTGAACATTAAATTAAACCAACATAAAGTTACAGTTCTTCTTCAACATTAAAAGGTAAAATACTTTTAAGATCTTTTTAAAAATAGTTTATAAATAGATTATTCCGAATTTAAAATAAATATAGAACAAATAAAAAATGAAATAGTATAAAAGAAAAATATAAAAATGAATATTAAACTTAGTTTTAATCACCGCTTCAATGACTTTGTTCATACTCTTGTATAAACTCTTGAACAATCATAAGAAATTTCTTCTTGAGCAAGGCTTTAAGCTTCATTTCTCAGCCATGTCTCTTCTGCTCAATCAAACAATGTGTTCTCATAGATTAAATAATTAAGTTTAATATACTGAATAAATAATGATTCGTGGGCCACTTGTTGATATATAGATTTTTAGCTTATTAGTCAGCTGTCGTTGGTGATGATTTTATATTTCTTTTTTTTACTAGTTATACTCATAACGACTAAGTAATCAGTCATTTTTAATTCCTTTAAAATAAAATAATATTTGATTTATTTTTCTTGAGGGATAAAGCTCTACAAAGTACAAAGTTTTTGGTTGTATTTAAACCAATATAAAATTGTCATTTTTTGTGTATTAGTGCATGGATTTTTAAGTAAGTCTCATTGGTAATTTGCAAAAGGTCTCCGTGAATGATTGGTCGACAATTCTGCAGTCTGTTGAACAGATGAAGAAGTTAAATGCTTGTTTAAATCAATATTAGTAAAGTACTAATTTAAATTGTTAATAGTGCTGTCAATATTGATTTTTATATAATTAAATTAATAAACTAATTAATTAATAAAAATCATTAAATATTATTTATCAACTTATTTACAATTAATTAATTAAGGAAATATAATTATGACATTCAAAAACATAATAATTCAAAAAATTATTTTTAAAAAATTTGTTTATATAAATAAAGAAATCTTTATTTACTACTCAAATTTGTTTTAAACAAAATTTAGATACTTATGTTTGAACGAGGAGTTAACAAAAAATGTCAATTTATTTCACAATTTATACAATTTTAATTTAATAAAAAATTACTTTTCCCGGTGCTCATAGTCACATATTTTTTTCAAGTGTCTCAGACTTCTCAATCCTTAGCCTGAAGAGACAAAACAATTAGTTTCTTCAAAAAATTATTTATGTGCGGTTTCAGTGGAAAATATATAAATTAATGAAAGTTTAAAAAATAAATCTTTTCAAAGGAAAAAATATTATTTTTATTAAAAAAAAATAACCATTTATTTTCATTTATATTGTAATTTTGACAAAAATAAAACACATTGAAAAACATGTTTTATGGTTTTTCTTTATTTTATTAAATGATTGCAATTATTTCTAAATTATAATTATATTAATGAATAGAATCATCATTAAATCACAATTTTTTAATTTGCATAGTAAAGATTTGTTTTAGTTTATTAATACATTTAAATTTTAAAATATTAATTTAAAATATTGTTGAGTTCATAGTAAATGGAATAAATCAGGTTAAGAATATTGATGTGGGACTGTAGGTAACCTAACAACGTGTCTACTGCTCAGAAGGATTTTTGGAATGTAATTCCGAACTAATGCAAAAATAGGGAAAAACTAATGTTGCACAATGTAAAATCAAATCATAATATGAGAACAAATCGAATAACGTTTATTACTTTTATTGGCAAAAATATATCAAATAAAAAGTTATAAATTAATTTAATAAAAACTTCTAAGGGTTAAAAGAATCCTTTCACAGTTACCTTGTAAGCTGTGGAAAGGTCTTAAGAAAATTTACCAGCATAACCGCTCCGTAAATTGTGAACAAAAAGAGAATAAAGAAGATTTGTTGATAAAAAAATAGTTACAAGAGATTAGTGAATTTTGAAAGACGTTTGTTTTTAAATTAATCTTAACAAATTACCAAGATCTAAAATATAAAAATAATGACTGAAAATAATAGCAATAACTAGGGGGGTTTTTGACCTTTTAACCAGATTTATTTTTGTATCCTTTTGTCAGTCATATATAACTTTAAAAATTATGTTAATTTTTTTAGAATTTTTTTGTTTTCATTTTAAAATTTTGCCTACCTTATTATTAATTTTTTATTTTAATTTCTATTTATGAATTTTAAACTTTCTATTTTTAAATTATATACATTTATTTTTTAAAACTATTATGATAATAATAATTATAATAATGATAATAATAAGAAGAATATAAATCTATAATTTTTATGAAAATTAAAATTTTGGAGGTTTTTATTTTACAGCATAAAAAATTGATAAAAATTGATCACAACAATTAACAAACTTATGTCACATAAATTAATAGTTGTTCTTATTTTTTTCGGAGTCTCCACAATATAATCAATTTAAAACACTTTCTTTTAAATTTATTTTTAATAATAAACAATTTATAAATTAATGAAAATTATGGTTATTATTTTCTTCTATCTGATGTTATATTGAAAATTTCACATCGGGTCTTTCACAAATTGTGAAAAGTTCGAAAAAAGAGACAAAAACAGAAATAAAGTTCATGGAGAAATCAGTTAAATTTATTTCCGTAAAAGGAGGACTGTCAAAGAAATATGGAAAAACCTTTAATAATCCAATTTATTCAAATGAATATGGAGTTGTGGACAAATAGATTTTTGGAATCCATGAAATGCATCTCTTAGTTAATTTTAAGTACAATAATGAAACCGTGTTGAACAATGAAATAAAACGAAAAATCATTAATATTTTGTATATCCACCAAAAACAGAACTCAAGGTCATGGAAGAAATCAATGTGAAGCAACGTTGCATCTTGATCTCAAATCCAGTTCATAATTCTTTCAATTGTCTGCTGGACCTTGAAGATTTGGCTTCAGAATAAAAGCTGTACAACCTTCTAAATTTTCAATCGTGTTCATATTTGGTTGGAGATACGTCATTACAAGATGTTCAAAATTTTGTTATAAAATACATTCTTAACGTCATGTGAAAAGGATCGTCACTGTAAAATTGTACTTAAGCTGTTAAGAAAATAGACGAGAATATTTCGATAAACAAATTTGATATTGCTCTAATCTGAATGCTTCCTTTTGTCCTTTGTGTAATGCTAAATAAATGTTCCTGGAGATAACATATCATACATTAGCTCTTAAGTATCTACTCATCTGTACGAAGAGATTTCGTTCTCCCAAATTTGGGTGACCATTATAATCCTTGTCAGTATTCAACAAAGTTACCCTCAATAATGGATAATCATTTGATCAGTGATATGATATCCAGTATAAGTACTTGTTCAGCGGTTATTAAAACTGAGATACCGAACAATAAATACACTTAATGGATAATCTTTAGACTTCTGACAAACTTTAAAAATATTACTTTCCAGAAGGTATGATTATATAATTTATTTAATGAATGCAGAACCTGAAAGGTTTACAATTATCTGTCCAAGATTTTATATCCTTTTACATTATATTCCTTTTATTGATCTTCGAGCTATTCTTGTAAGATAAACATTCTTCTGTGATAGTTATTCGAAATATATTATATTATATTTTTATTTGTTTAGTAATCAGGAATATCTCTGACAGAACTTTCAATATAATTCCATTTCCAACAGTGTTTTATATGTCTTCCGAAGCTCACTAAAATAGTGAAGAAGTTAAAGATATTATTTTAATTCTCTGATGTAAAATATAAATAATGCTTTTATTAAAAAAAATTTCTCTTTAAAAAATATATAATGAAATATTTTCCCTTTCTCATATATTTTTGTTAAACAACTCATTGTTTCCTGCCTCTGAGACGGTTATATCCAGTTTTCAAATACTACACTATCAAATCAAAAATCACAGATAATATATAAATAAATAAAAATATTCGACTAAAAAAGGAGAAAAATTAAGAAGACTGCAACGCTTTATTTCTATTGCATTCTATTATGAAAGGTATAAATCGATTTCCGACCTCTAAGATGTAATATATGATTACGAAACCTGATCTGTAGAAAGGAATAATAATAGATTATGTAATTTTTTGTTAATATTAATAATTTCATTCTTCGTAAATAATTCTGGAAAATAAATAATTAATTAATTTCTATATTTAAATTTTAGAGCTATTAAACATCTACCGTTTTGTAATTCATATGAGATATTTTATTAATAATTTTTAAGGAAACATTAATAATCTTAATATTCAAACAAATTTAATCAAACTATGGGATTTTAATGTTACTAATATTGCAACAAGACTCGTGCAAAGTGGTTTTGTAGTAATACAGGACATGCGAAAGAAATCAATTTTACTTATTGAATATTAATTCTTAATGAATTATCAACATATCTCAGCCTATGTGTAAACAAGTTTCTCCATGATAAATAAGCTGTTAGCTAAAGATAGAAACTTTGCTCCTGAAAACATAAAATATTATGTTATTGTTATACTTAATAAATTCTAATTATTTTTATTATAATTTATTTAATATTTAAAAATTTATAAAGTCAAGAAAAGGAAAAAAAATATTATCAAAAGTCAAAAAATAATTTTTAACAATCATAAAAAAGATTGCCAAAGTCATTATAAATTATAAATAGTAGATTTGAATTTTAAAATTATTAATGTTTTAGCTTATTAAATTTTATAATACATTAATCAATACGTTAATCAAAACCTTAAATAAATCTATATGATATTTTAACATAGGTTAATATTTACAATAAATAGCACCTTATATATTATAAAATCCTTTTGATGACAGTCGACCATCATATTCCCTTTATAGTTATCTTCATGATAATCCATCTTAACATATTACTAAAAAGCAATCCTTTATTATTTTGACTGATTATGAGATACAATTGTTCTTATTACATATAATATGAACCAAAGAGAGAGTTCTGAGCTTCTATCATTAATCTCACTAACATAAAATGTCTTGTGTTCTCTGTACTATGAATTGAAAGATTTTCCCCATACCATGTCTCTCCAGTGGATAAAAAGCAGTACAATGTATTTGTCTGAAATATTATAGTTCAGCCTATTCATCAACAGGAAAATGTCCAGCAAATATCCCTTATCTCCATGCTCAGACTCAAATGTGCCATTAAACTGTAATTTTGAAACACAATCAAAAAAGTAATCATTTCTCTCTCCTAAATGGTTTTACTTTATTATCTTATTTATGGTTAAGTACTCTTATAAGTGTCTTACTGAGCTGAAGAACATTTGATATAGTCTCCCAGTGAGGCCTGAAATAATTCAGTTTCCCCTTGCTTGTGATTAAATTTTCTTAATGGGACTAAATGAGATAACCAGATCTCAATTATCACCTTGATACAATTTTCTTGAGATATTTTTTCTGGACAAAAATTGATCAAGTTCATTTGTTGGGTGATAAACAAGTTTTTATTTCTTTTGATCGACTTACATTGATACAATTAAAATCGAAGTAACATCGTCAGAAACAAGAAGGGGGCCATTTCCCACTGATATGGTTTTGTTATCAGCAAAGGTTTTTACTTTTGTCTTTTGTCATTATTACTTTTTCAGCCCGAGGGATTCTCTACCATTAGAAAAATATCCTATTTTTATAGTTTCAATAAACGAATATCTTTTTATCTTCTTCAAATGCTTTTCACTTCCCTTTTGTTTAAAAAATTTTTGTTAAATAAGAAAAATTTCCACATGTATTTTGACATCCTCTCATCCCAGAGAAAGAAAGATAAATATTTGCTGAACGAATTAACCGAAAAAATAGTGAGATCAATAGGGTTCATTGTGATGATATTCTTATATTATTAGGTCATACATTTTTAGGTAAGGGGTTCAATGTATGTGGTGAGATAATACTGTTCTAGGATCATTTTCTCTAACATTGATATTCAGGGTGTCAAGCACTAAAAAAAATTATTTCATTTTGAATTAATTTTTTGTGCCTTGTACCAAGTTTTTGAAGATATTTTAAGAACCTATTACCCTAAATAATCTTTGATGAAGTTTGTCTGGTAGCCATAGAATTCAAAAGTTTTCTTAAGTATTCATGTGGCATGGTTAGACATTCTGTGCTACATCAACTTTTCACCTTAGTAAAATTTTCATGATTCGAAAACCTTAGACGTCGAAGAAAATTAATATTTTGAACTCCTTGAATTATTTTTGTTACTTCTATATTAAATATTTTGGGTAAGGATTGTTTACAATATTTATTTGCAATATTTTCGTCAATCAGTGCAAGAGATTTCAAAGGAGCACTACATTTTAAAATATTCTCTTATCCCGATGTTTTTATTTTAAAAAAACGCAGACTTGATATAAGGTTGAAAAACAAAATTAACAGATTTAAACAAACCAAATTATCAATGACAAGAAACTTAACATGGCAATCGAATATATTTGTACGGAATTGTGATAGTTTTTCTGAGTAATTATAATTGATTTTTTAAAAACAATTTTCCATATTTTGTGATCAGCGTAATCATATATACAGGGTAACTCAAAAAATATTAATATTTTTTAATAGTAAATAATTTGAAGTGAAATCACTTTAAAATCTATATTCCCAGATTGGTTAATAGGGAGAATTGGTTATAATGGTTAGAGTCTTATAAATGATAATGTTCATTTTCCAAAACTAATTATTTCTAGTGATGAAGTCAGTTTTAAATTAAATGGGTTGATCAGTTTAATTTTAATTTGGTACTAAAAATCTATACATTACCCATCAACGTAACGTCAACCTACAAGGAGTGACAGTATGGTGCAGCCTTTTAAATTACATAGTAATTGGATCTTTTTTCTTCGACACTACAGTAATGAGTGACAATTACCTAAATCACTTGCAAGAATTTATTATGCTAAGAATTAAAGAAGACTGAATGTAGGGATTTTTATTTCGGTACATTTCCATTATGATGTGATATATTACTTCGACAAAAACCTGTCAGACAGGTGGATTTTAAGAAGAGGCTCAAAAGAATTTCTTCTTCGATCATCAGATCTAACACCATCGGATCTTTTTCTGGGTTTTTTTAAGAGCACAGTTTACAGAACAACAACATCAATAAATGAGGAACTATAAACTTCTTTAGACCGAGAAGGTGCCTAAATTCCAAAATAAATGATTATGATAGTTTCATTTTTAGTCACTTTCAGAAATATAAAACAATTTTTAAATTGTGGGGATTTTCATTTTGAGCACATGCGTTAACATATTATTGTATATCGATGTTATAGACTATATCTCATAAACGGTAAATATTTTGGTGGTTTCTATCACATTTTAAAATAAGATATTTTTTTATATAAAACAATGTAAGGTATGTACTTTTAATAAGATGTGACATTCTTTTAGACACCCTGTAGAAGAAAAATTTACATAGAGTAAAAATTTTAAAATAAAACTATATGAAAGTTTACACAATAATATTATTCAAAGTGACCTTCATTAGCTGCAACAGTCGCTTCAAGTCTGAACCGAAGTCTAATACATGCTAGTCTTATCCTATCCAAATGTGCTATTACCTTTTTGATAGCATTATGTAATGACTTGATAGTGAGATGATTTTTTGGATTGATTTTAGTCTCACCTACGCCCCATTGATAGTAATCAAGGGGATTGCAGCCAGGGTTGGAAGGAGTCCACAAATCGGATGACAAATGTTACATTAAATTTTCATATACCCATGCATGAGTCTTCCTTGCTTTAAGAACCGGAGAGGAGTCTTGTTGAAAGACATAATTTATCCCATCAGATTTCTCGTCTATACCTGGTTTGACAACCGTATTCAATGTGGTGATATAATTATCTGCTTTCAATTTAAGGTCTTTGTCGAAAAAATGAATCAAAAAGTTAAAAATCCACCAGAACCAGAATAATATTAATAGAAATTGTTGAATACTAAAACTGGATAAATATACAACTATTTTTTACTTTAATATTAGTGATAATAAATAATTATAATTAATAATTTATTATTTCTTATCGAGTAAAATTTTCTCATAATAGAAATCAATATTATTTTAAGGAAAACTGAAATTATTTAAAGAAATAATATCTCTTGATTTTTTTCTTTTATTTTTATAACATCTCCCCACAGTGCTCATCAACGAATGGAACGTTAGTCATACGTTAAGTAAACTATGAACTATATATTCCATAATTAAATATTAGTTTTTTGTTTTAATGAATTAATATTTTAGCTAAGAGATGTGGCTTTTATACAGGATGGTGCAAACAAAACGAAAAAAACAATGATTTTGAATTCTGTCCTCAAATTGATTGAAATGAAAAGAATAAATTACTTCTAAAATATTATCTTGGGTTCTGAAAATATGATTCTATCTGCTCACTGTGAAGGAAAAATAAATTTGTGAATATCTCATATCATGAGCAATGAATGTCATACAATTGGTTGCATTAAATCTAGATCTTTTACTAATGTTTCATATTAAGTGACCTAAAAAGTTTCCATCGTTTATTTTCATAAGCTATTTTAATTTTAATTTCAAACAATCTATAAATCTGAAAATCAATTTTAATAAATCTATTAAAATCAAATACTTAGAAAAAATACTTAAGAAAATATATATTGATATCCTTTGTTTATCCGAATTAAAAGATGTCGCTAATAATTCAACATGAAGAAAAGTCCGATGCATAATACAAAGTTCAGCAATAAAAATAATCGCGCCAGACCGTCAAATAAGCATTTATGACATTGCTAAGGAATAATTTGAAGACTTGGTAACAAGAAAGAGCTTGATATAGTGCACTTATAATTTATGAGAAAAATATTTTAATAAGCATAATTTCTATTTTTAAATGAAGTTATGAAAGGACCAGACCTAAATTACTCAAGGGCTAAGTGTTCCATGACCACAACGACGAAATACACATATTTAATGATTCTCCAAAAAATGAAAGATCTTGGTTGGAAAAGTCTAGTGCATAAAGTGTATAACTCAGATCTAGCCCTGTCAGACTACTATTTATTGATTTATCAGCTGATTTTTCATAATTAAGTTTCAGTATTTCAAGAGACGATTTTGAAAAATAAATTATACGTCTTTTTTCTCAGAAATCTAGATGTACCAGATAAATAGTTAAAGGTTATCGAAATATTTGATTCAATAAAGCTTAATTGTTATATGAAAAAGTTGTTTGTTTCTTACTTAAAAAGCGACGGAAACTTTATATATCTCCTAATATTTAAGAAAATAAGTACATTAAAATCATTCAAAATATGGTCCACGTTAAATATGACTTTCTAGCGGAAAAACTAATGTTTTAGCGATATTAAAATGATTTTTCTCTGTAATAAATCCATTATTACATCCAGTTTTGATCACCGTTCCAAAACATTTGACAGACAGTATTCCACTCATTTGAATACCAAAAGTTGAACATCCAATATTTACTTTTCCCTTGATTAATAAAATAAATTCATTTTTCATCGATAGTAACAGTGTAAAGCCAAAAGAGGTATGATTATGTAAAAACTGTTTACAGAGTTCCAAATGCCTTTGAGCCTGATAGTTGTACCAAATTTTTCTCAGGTGTCGATTTATGGTTTCTTTCGATGGTTCAATCATCGTAGATAAATCGCATGTGGAGGCACGTGGCTAATCAATTAATGCTGTGTGTAGAGCACCTTCATTTCACACAGAAGATCATCCTTGATGGACTTATTTTTCATAATAGTTTCTTCGTTCTTAAACATTTTGAACCAATTTGATTTTGTGGTAAAATCAACGACACTCTTTTCTTCAATATCACACATAGCTCTTCTAGTGACAGCAATGATGACATATCAAACATCAAACTACAATTTTTCTGTATTCATTTTACTATAATTATAAATTCAAATAAACGCATTGACATGTTTATTTAAACAAAACTTGCAAATATAGTTTGACAGTAAAATATCAATTATGTGAAAATTTTGAGAATTGTTTTTAATAATTTTTATTTTGATAAAAGAAATTTAAACTAACAAAATCACGGAAACTTTTCATACAACTTAGTAAAAAGATATATCTGAAGAATATGATTTGTTTCAGAAGACTTTTCCATTTCATATCTAAGTGCTGATTGACGATTCAAGAAAGACATTATTAAACATTATCATGAATGAGAATTGCTTTATGTTGATTGCTGGTTAATTTGGCATTTAATGATCAAACCATAAAATTTTCTCTGTTGTTACTGATATTGATCTTCATTAACTAATTCCTTATATTCTAATAGACAAGGTGTGTAGGATGTTTCATATGTAATTAAACGAGAAACTGTACATTTGATCATGAATTAATCAAATGTTTTGTAGTATATACTGTTTGTTCTGGATAACCATAAGCTTTTAATTTAAGATTATTAAAAAAAAACTTTCTTCAATTCTTCAAAACCCAAACCAGATTCCATACAAACCTTTATAGTTTCATATCGAAATAATCTGAAGTGCCCTCACGCGATTTATATAACTTCATTATTATAACTTCATGAAAATTACTAACGAAGCTGTTACTGTAGACAGTCATGAAAAAATATTAACAAAATGTTTTCTAATTTCTTTACATCATAGGCAATAATTTATTTCTATATTCTCCGTTCCGATCACCTTACCCCTCTAAAAGCATCGTCAATACATTTTTCACCATTGTTCCTGTTCACTAATATACACGTTATTCTTTTGGGGATAGCAATATAGCAACAGTGGAACCCTTTCCTTCCTTCTCAAACTTTTGGTTATTTCTTAATTTTGTCTCATTATATTTTTTCCAGACGATGCATACCAATTTTTCAATTAACACTTCTTTGTGTATACCCATTTTCTATATTATTATTTATTATTGAGATAAATTATTTCTAATTACAGACAATATGACGCTCATTATATACTTTTACAGACTATTTTCAATTTTAATGATTTATGTAATTATTGGTAACAAGCTCATTTCCCCTTCACCAATAATTTCCTTTGGGTAGTTATAATTATTTTTACGATTTTATTATAAATCACAATTTTTTATTTCAAATTATATTTTTTTATTTTCAAATCAGAATATATTATATAATAGTTTGATTTTCTTAAAAATTAGATGATATTAATAGATAATTATATTATTATTACAATTATTATTATTATTATGATAATTTTATTAACTAAGGAGATGTAAATATCTACATTTTCCTACA
>JBBMKC010201517.1:0-14032 GCA_037834085.1 Bipalium vagum | reverse complement strand
AAATATAAATTATTAATTAAAAATTATTAATTAAAATTATTAATAATAAAAATTATTAATATTAAATTAAATTATTAATATTAATAATAATAATAATATTATTATTATTATTATTATTATTATTATTAATTAAATTTAATTAAATTATTAATTAAAATATAAATTATAAATTATTATAAATTATTACATATTACTTTTTCATTATTAGACAAAAAAACTGTTTAATCATTATTAAAATTCCTTTTAAATACTTTAATTTTGTTTTATAATTTACTTAATACTTAATATCAATCAAAAACGGGGGATATACTATGGTATAGTCAAATCGTTTAAAAATTGGTATTTTTTGATTGGAATTAAGTATTTAAAATAAATTTTAATAATGATTTAACCGTTATTTTGTCTAATAATTAAAAAGCAATATATAATTATAATTATAGCAATAAAAATTATATTATTGGAATGGCCATTTGGAAATGCAAAACTGTTTTCAAAGATTAAAGTTTAACATTGTAAAGATTATCTAAATTACCAGCAGAATTTATAATTTTAAACTTTCCCTAACCTTCAAGTGAACAAAATAATTTTGGTAAATAAAAATAATAATTATATTATTTTATTGAGTTAAAAGTGTTATTTTTCAGATATTTTGTTTAAATTTGTAAAGATTGTTGATTTTTTTCAAAAAAGAAATATATTATATCAACTTTGGAAAATTCGATCCAAACATTAAATGGGACTGGGAAATTTACATATGAAGTATGATAATTAGTGGTCATTGTGAATCTGCTACCAGCTGATCCATTCCTCTCTGATCCCGTAATAATACAAATCAATATTGAACCAAATGTTTATTTTATGTGTGTGGGATGTTGAGCTGATTTGTGAAATTAATTATATTTTAACGGAATTTAATTAATAATTTTTAATTCTGTATAATTTATTTCATTAGCAAATTTAGCGTACTGTTTAATAATAATTAATATTCTGCCAATATATTTTAGACAAAAAAATTATTTATATTTTTTTATATTTTATACTACTTACAAATTATATTACTTTCAGGAAATCAAAAAATCAGGCTAAAAAATTTACTATTATTATTATTACTATTACTATTACTATTACTATTATTATTATAATTATTCTAGTTATAATTATTATAATTTTATTTTTTTATTATTTTTTTTACTATTAATATTTTTTAAAATTTTAAAAAATTATAATCGTATTATTAAATTAAAAAAAGATTAATTAAATATTAAATTTTTTAAAACAATCAAATCTTAAGGAGAAATTTATTTATTAAAATATAATTTTTTATATTTATTATACATATAATTTTCCATCCAAAGAATAGAATTTCTTAATCTATTTTGGAAATATTAAATTATTTAATAATATATGAATTGAAAATAATTGATTGCATATGGTAAAATAGAGTGGTTTAAATTATTTGCATTTACTTAGGGGAAAATATGTAAAATATTGATTATAGATATTTGTAAATTAAAAATATAGGAAATTATTAATTTAGTTAATTTTTTCAGGAATAATTTACTTTTTCTTTCGAAAAGTATTTTACCATTTCCATTTAGAATCAGAGAAAACGAAATATATTTTAAAGAAATTATTTTTATTTATTTTGGACATAATTAATTAAATTGTTTTAATCTTTTATTTGTAAGAAATTATAAATATCTTTCCAGCAAAAATATCAAAATCTCGTTTCTTTTTACCCATGGGTCACAATTGTTTGTTTAAATGTACTGCTTCTCAAAAGACAAAATCAGTTGATAATTATTTTAAAATGAAGTTAAACATTATTTATTTATAAATTTTATTTGAATTTCGTTGTTTTATCCTTTTTTTAATGTTAGTTTTTTTATATATATTTTTTTAAAAATTCATAATTATTTATCGTGCATTTTGAGTTATAAGAAGATAAGTTTAATAATAATAATGAAAAAAATAATAAAAAAAAATAATAAAAAATAATAAAAAAATAATAAAAATAATAAAAATATAAATAATAAAAATTTTATAAAAAATATTTGTTGTCGTATTACTCTTTCAACGTTATTCATTTACCAGTATTATTTTTTTTATATTTCAATGAAAGAGAATTTCTTGAACTTTTGCATGAAATATATCCAATTACCTTGTTTGAAAAGAGTGACATTGGTTTTTGTCAACAAAAAGAATATATTTCTCCTGTCTAATATATTAATAAATAAAAATTAATTAAAATTGTTGAAAATATGTCTGCTCAGACATGGTACAGAAGAAGTGTCCTCAAAACCAACTGTCTTCTTTCTGGTGCCAAAACTGTAATATTATCTCTTTTTCATCAACCACGATGATTTGGGAAAAATTTCCCCTTCTTGCTTTCAATAATCTTTTTTGGCTTGAGATAAACAGTTTTTCTTGATGATTCTGTTGACCCATCACATTTTGTGAAGATTTGATATTAATCTCAGTGCACTCTAACTTGAAAATAAAACTGATTTTAATTTATATCACCAAAAATTGAAGACATATTCGGTTTGCTGCCTTGATATTTTTTGATTTTCGTTTCCAAGTATCCATGAATATTGATTATGTTGTTGGTCTCAATGGTGGCCCTATAGATACTCCATCTGTTTGTGTATACCATGCAATGTTAAAGATAAAGGAAATTTTTTTTAACAAAATTCAAATATTAGGTAAGTCAGAAAGTAAACTCGTTTTTATCACAAAATTTTGTATTACAAATTTTTACATTTAAATTTTTCATAAATCAATCACATAATCGCCATTATTTTTTTACTATAGCCACTTGTCAACCAAGCATTTTATCCCTCTTCAAAGAACGAGGAAGATTTAGAGTCAATAAATGATTGGATCTCCTTTTTGATCTTATCTTCATTTTGAAATCTTTTTCCAGACAAAAAGTGCTGCAAAGATCTGACGAGGTAAAAATCTGTAAGATCAATGTCTGGACTATATGGTGGGTGAGACATAACTTCCCATTCTTAGTCTTTAATTTTTTTAGATGTGATCTTCGAGGTATGTGGCCTGGCATTGTCCTGGTGAAAAATGACACTTTTTCTGTTGATTAAAGCATTAACCAAGTTCTCATTTAATTTGTCCAATTGACCACAGTATTTATTGCCACCAGTTGTCTGATTTTATTCGAGCAATTCCCAATAGATTACTCCACGACTATCCCACCAAATGCAAAGTATAGCTTTTTTAGGATGAAAACCTGGTTTTGGTGTTGGAATCGGGGTTTCACCTGGAAAAAATCATTGTTTTCGTCATTTTGGATTGTGGTACGGAATACACTTTTCGTCCCCCTTGACAATACGCTGAAGAAATGGATCAATGTTGCTCTTCAGAATCAGTGATTGACAAACAGATAGTCTAAAAGCTTTATTTTTTTCGGTCAATTCATGGGGTACTCAGACACCTGCCTTATATGACTTTCCAATCATATGTAAGTGGGTCTTAACTGTAGTAGGACTACAGCAAAAGTTTTTTGACATCTACTCAGTCGTTAATCGTGGATCGCTATTTATGAGTTCTTCCAATAATGCGTCGTCAGTCGTTGGTGGACGTCCACTTCTTTCATGGTTATTGAGGTTGAAGTCACCAGACCTTCATTTTGCAGACATTTTGCTTAGTCGGGACAAATGTAGCAACTGAATTATAAAAATTATAATCTAAAAATAAATATGATTTCTTATACTTCTTATACTTCAAAAATATCAATATTCTTAAAACAACAATAAAATTATCAATATTTAGCAATTTATTTTAACAATTAGAAAAACGAGGTTATTTTCTTATTCACCTAATAACTGCCGTAGAAGTATATCATCTATGATTTCTTCATTTCCTTTTTCATTCCAAAAATCAATACAAAGATAAATTGTTTCTAAAATAGGATCATTTGTGATTTTTTCTCAAAAATAATTATGCAGTTGTAATATTCAAATTTATCGTTTATTCCATATTTACTGTTCTTTAAGGGCTTTATTATCTCATCCAAACCTTCAGCTTTATATTGGGAACAATTTATCATTGAATGTTCTGATCTTAGTGGCTAATCTATTGTATGTATCTTTGGCAAGTCATATAATTTTTGAGTTTGTGTTCCTTGACTAAATAATCATTTTATTAAACTTTAATCTTTTATATTCTTATTTTTATCAACATTGTAACCAATTTATTGATTAGTTTGTTCGTCTTTAATAGGAATTGGTACGCTGCTTTTTTTAGGTTTTAATTTTTCAAATTTATCATATTTATTTTTGATCTTTCTTTACAATGAGTTACACATTTTTCTTAATCAACTTTTGTGATAATCAAGTCGCTAATACTCAATTCTTTCATTATTTCTTCCTCTTTTTATTCATTTTTTTTATTTTTAATGTCTCAATTGCTTTCTTTAACATTATTTATTTATCTTTTTTTGTTTGTCTCATACATTGTTGAATCTATTATTTTATCTTTGCAGATTTCTTCAGTTTTGCTTTTAGATTGATGACTTGGTCCATATTTTTATAACTACCGGCTCATCATTTATTGATTTGTAGTTAGAAAGATTCAATATGGTATTTTCTACATTAAATTCACGATATCCACTCAATATTGTTCATTCTTTGATTGACGGGGTCGACATAAATCAACCTATTTAGAATCTTGCCGAATATTAAGTATCCAATGTCGAGAAAATACTGACAAGACAGTACTGACATTGAAATCAAAATTAACTCTCCGGTTAAGTTAATATTACAATTATAATTATTATTACTATCAATTAAATAATTTTTTACTCACGTTTTTATTAGGCTCTAAATTTATAAAAACTATTTATTATTTTCGTGAATGTGCTAATAATTCCATTATACATTAATTATCAATAAAATAGATTTTGACACAACAATATATTGGTAACATAAAAATTCGTTATTTAATAAATAAATTCATTGTAATTATTATTTTATTTTAAAAATCCAAACGGGTTTATAAAATATAAATAAAAAATTATTTTTATTTATGTCATATATTAATTAATTAATTAAATTAATATTTTCTTTATATTAAAATAGTTAATAATCTTCATATTAATTTACGCTTGGCATTAATAATCTAATTAATTCATTATCGTCTTAAATATTACTTATTAAAACATACATTCAATTTAATATTTAATAATATATGTTTTTAAATTAAATATATAAATATATCAAATATATATCAAATAATAAGCTTACGATTTATTCATGTTTCAATATCCAAAATATTCTGTTGAGTTCAGTATTAAATTGAGGAAAATAATAATAAATAATTACGATTTCAAGTTACAGTAATTAAAACAAGATCCAAACAAATTATAATTTTCAATAATTGATTCTTTTGATGTATGTTATACTCAACGGAATTATTTCTTTTCTGTTACAGATAATCAACAATTTTCTCCTTTGACAATAAAACTGCACAAAAGTTTTTTACAATAATGTCATTTTTATCATTTATTCTTTTTGAAAATTTATTATTTTTTAGAAAATTTCATAATAAAAAAATTTTAAAATAAAAAAATTAAAATATGAAAAAATCGGCATATTAGACATAAAATAATTAATTAACATTAAATAAATAATAAAATAAATATTATTAAAAATTAAAAAATAAAATAAATCTTATATTTTATATATAATTTAAGAAATAATATAAATATATTAAAATAAACATATTTTGTTGCTGCAAAAATTCGCCTTTTTAGAATTTATTAGTTTAATTTTTTCTGTATCAATATTTTTTGAATAAATTTTCATATTTTTATAATTAAATTTTGATGTACGTTTTCTGCTGACTAAGTAAGTCACTAGTTTTGTTCAAATGCATCAATTTATTAAAATTTTGTAGCCATTTTAGAAATGCTTTTAAAACCATAAATTCGGATAATTTTGTTACACACATTTAGATTTGGTCGTAATGTTGTGGACACGACAAGAAAGGTAATCCAGAATGGGGTGATCAAACAGCTTCTGATTAAACCACGCGTAGATGGTTTGAAAAAGTTATGGTTTGCATACCAGGATGAAAAGGGTCTCTTGGAAGTCCAACAGAAGTTGATAAGAAGTTTAAAACAATGATGGTTTATTGATCATTACATGGAATTGTATTGCCTAACATTGATTATTCAAATCTTTTTCTTCAGTTTAATCCTCAGTTGGTTGAAGAAAAAAACTTACACAATAAGCTGAATATGTTTATTTGTATCTATATTTGTCAGACAATATATTATAATAATTATCTCAAACAATAATCAATTATATATATAATTGATTATTGATTGATCATATATATACAGGGTAACCAGAAAAAACCCGGATACATTTTTAACCATAATTTTTTAACCAAAACAATATAAGAAGAAAATAAGAAAAATAACAATAAATGAATTATTTTGAATATATATATTCAATTGGTTTTGAAATGTCCACTCTTTTCGCGAATACAGGTTTCCAGATGTTTTGTAAAATTTTCAGCAATTTGCTGTAGCTCTTTGGGTGAAAAACAGTCCCATTCTCAATTCAGAGATTTTTTCAGTTCTTCCAAATTTTGGTAACGCTTAGCACATACTCTGCCCTTCAAAATAGACCATATACTGTATTCCACCGGGTTAAGATCCGCGAAGTATGGCGGCCATTCTTGAGACATGATAAAATCCGGAAAATTGGATTTTTCACCATTCCTGAATCTTTTGGCCTTATGGGGTGGAACGGAGTCTTGTTGAAAAACCCATTCTTCGTATTTAAAACGCTGTTTGAGCAAAGGAAATAATACAGATCCAATATGTCCCGTCGTTATACTTCTTGATTGTTTTCACCCTTTTATCCACGAAAATTAGAGGAGTTTTCTCGTCCTGTATGTTTAAAAACTAATAAAGCTTGTACAATACGTGATATTTGGATGATGATGTATTGTAATTTGACAGAGGATATAAGCCCTGCTAATCTGTCGATGAACAGTTATTAGCTTTTTGTGGAAATACCAGATTTACTCAATACATACCATCTAAATCAGCCAGTTATGGTATCAAGATATTTTGGGCCTGCGATTCATTCACTGGTTACCCTTTTCAAGGTAGAATTTATACCGATAAGACAAACAAACCACATTAAAATTAGTCAATTCATAAAAGTACTGGCAGAAATGTCACCATCGGTAATTTTTTTACATCGTAACCACAAGCAAAATTTTTGCATTCTTGGAAAATAACATTGGTAGAAACAGTAAAAAAGTAACCAAAATATTTTTGCCTAAAATAATGCAACCGTCAAAAGAGAGGCTATTGTTGTCAACAAATTTTGATTACAGTAAAATTTGGATAAATGCCCATTATGTTCCTAAGAAAAATAAAGCAGCACTAGGTATGTCATCAATGCAGACAAAGAGTGAAATAGACCTAACAATGAACAATAAGCCGGAAATAATCAAATATTAGGTTGGCACAAAAATAATGTCGTTTTTTTGGCAAGTCAGGTAAAAACCCAACGGTATTGAAAAATTATTTTGTTCGAGCTTCAATTGAAATGGTTCTTAGATATCCATTTATTTCTGGACATTTTGACATTATAAAGTCCAAATGCAAATTGTCGGTAGCTGCAATGTTTGCCGATGTCTAAATCGAATGCAAATGAAAGCTAGAAAATGTGATTCTTGTTATAAACTCGTGTGTGCTCAATAGAAACTCGATAGAAACTACAGAATGTAATTCTTGCTGTCAATTAAGAAACTAATATTATTTTTAGGATTTGGTCTTTATTTTACATTTGAACCTATCCAGCCTTTTGACGATTTGTCAGTTGAGATAAAATTAATATCATAGTGAAATGATGAGAATCAGAATTGTAGGGATGTCAAAAAATTCAGATTAAAATGACTTCAGGAAAAATAATTATCAAAGTTGAAACATTTGTACCTTTTCAGTCGTCAAAGGGTTAAAAACATTAACTAAATTAAATAACCTGAAAAAAATTACATCAACAGTTAATACAATTTAATTATTTAAAAATTTGTGAAAATAAATTTCAAAATTATTTATAAAATATAATTTTATAATTATAAATAATAAAATGGAAGCCATTTATAGTTCCCATATCTGAAAAACGAAATAAATATTTTAACAATATTATGTTCTATTCATAATTTCTTTTTATATTAAAATGAGAAAAATCCAATCCATAATATATTGATAATATTGTTGGAGCTCATGGTATTGTATTTGCCGCAGCCCACTGCCATGGCAATGGAATCGTTACGATATTGGCATTTATTTGGTATAATTTTAATTTATCATTTTATGATGTCAAACTATTTCTATTCATTTTACCTATTATAATTTATTATTTTCGTATTTTATTTTTAATTGGTTTATTTAGCATATATTTTTTGTTGGTTTTCAATGTCAAGGAAGTTAATAAAATATATAAATTTAATTATTTATTATTATTAAAATATTAAATTATTGATATTTACATGTTAACAGTTAATTAATCTAAATTTCATTCATCAATTTTTGGCAACTCAGAAAGTGTTCCATCTTCAGGTATATTTTATATAAAATTTAAAAATTTTCACCTGTTAGAAAAATAATCAATAATAATTTTATTTTTATAATCATAATTTATTAATCAACAATGATATCTTAAGCACTCGATTATGGCTGATGAGATAATTATATCAAAAAGGAAATCTTCAGTTGAATAGTCAATTTACACACTTAAGAGAGAATTAAATGTCATAAATCTAATTTTCAACTTAATCTCTATACATGTACGTCATCTTTGAATCTTGCTTTTAAATCACTATTGTTAAAAAACTTGAGGACAATTTGTGAATCCAGAATCCCAACTCGTTTTTGTCTTCTCAATGCTATCGAATCATTCCAATAGCAAATAGTTTTTCATAGGCTCATTGAGCTAAATCACGACTAAATAGTGGATGAGAAACAACTTTATGAAATAACATGATTTTCCAAAAATGAAAAGTGGGATCTAGCATTGATAATTATGTATGACATGATTTTTATGGTGCTTTCTTATTCGTCAAACTACCAAATACGCGGGGCATTAGGATTTAAATTAACAGAACATAATACAGTTATGGAAAAATGTGTGGACGATCATCAATACCAATAATATTTGGAACAAATTCAAAGCCAGAGCCGAGACAAACATTTAAAACTTTCCATGTCAATGACAACCATATCTTTGATATGAAATAAATCACCTTTATCCTTGTATTTTTTATTAATGTTGCAATTAATACACTGCATTGTTTGTTACTAATTACAGAAAAAAATCAGTAATATATTTAAAAAATAAAAATTTCCAAATAAAATATTTCATCGTAAGAATTGGTTGTCAAAATTTAAAAGTGATCTGCCAAACCCTGTATATTACTACTAATCACTTATAATTAATCAATTATTATTATTATCAGCATTTTACTACAAACTTTCAAAATTAATCAATTAAGCCTAAGTCCCACTAAACCCCTTAAAACCCAACATTATAAATGTACTGGTCTTATCATTATCAATGTCGTTTGTTTTGTTTGTTTTGTTCTTGTTCCATTATGTCGTTCTGTAAAAGAAAATTAATTCAATATTCAAAAGTTGTTATTTGCATAAAAAGTATCATCTCGCAAAACAAACATTTATCTCAATGTTTTCATCCATAATTTTGCTTTGTTCTCTTAGATATGTTTGTTTCTTACAATATTGTTATTAGCAGTACTTATGTGGAAATTTCTCCTTTTCCCATGTTTACATTACGCTTATCTGCTGTGGTATATCTACCACGACTACAAAGGTTCACAGAATTCCTAATAAATAATTGTAGATTTTTATAAAATTAAAAGGCATCATTGCAGTAAATATTATTTTTATAACATGGATATGGATTTTTTCATATTGATGCACAGGTTTCCGTTCGAAAGGGCCTGTGATCAATAATTATATATATAAAAGCGAATTACAAAATTATATTTCTTTATAACTTGACAAAATTTGCGATTAATATCATATTAATATATTAATATGACCGAAATTTCATATTTCATTGCCATCTTTCGCGCTATAAATGTAAATATTAAAACAAATGTAATAAAAATTAAAATTGTTAGTTTATTCAGAAAAATTTGGCGATTATAAAACAATAATTAATATTTAATTAATCCTGGACCAGTTTTTCTTTAACTCGTGACATTATGTAAAAGCGCTCATTTCTTATAGTATAACCCTAATATAATATAATATATTAGGTGAGGAAGTTAATTCTGCTAATTTTTTTTAATAAGTATATATATATATATAATATAATAATAATCTTATAATAATATAATAATAATAATATAATATAATATAAGATATATATATTTTAATATAATATTTGTCATCGTCAGTTTTCAGTCAGGGTTTTCTTTTGATGAAATCCATTCCTCCAGCCATTTTTTAATGTCTCCATAATTATGAAAGAGTTTATCACAGAGTCCATTTACCGTTGATCAGAACAAGAAATAATCAGATAGAACCATATCTGGAGAATATCACGGATAAGTGGACAGATTTAGATAGGTGATGTTGAGCATTGTCATGCGAAAAAATACACTGGTGGCCCAAAAACAGTAGTATACTTTTTCATGAATATTTTTAAACTTTCAAGTAATATATTTTCAACCAATATTTACGAATTCAATTGAATAAATTAACAATCAATGTCTGTTGCCCTAAAGAGGACCTTTTTGTTGTTCTCATGAATTAATTAGTACGATATCTGACCACCACCTTCCTTAATACATTCACTAAGCTTTTCATGCATGCTTGAGATTACTCGTTTAATTGAGCCCACTGAATCCTTGAAACCCTGTAATAGTGTCCAAGAGAAATTCTGATGACAGTAATACAGGATTTGTATCCAGCATCAAATACGATTCGTCGTACGACATTTAACTGCTTGACTAGTTGCTTTTGTGTTTTGGTATTATAATCATATGCTGAGATGGCTTCCAATTCTTAGTCTTCAAAATGTTCCCGTTAACCTCGATGCAAGTTGAGATTTTTTAAGTCAAAATCTCAACTTTCCTAAATCGTTCGCATGTTTCTTGAGAAGGACCAAGATTACCATATGCTTTCAAAATTAGACGATGGCTTTTAGTTGGAATTATTTTTAAAGTGAATAATAAAAGCATGGAATACAACAAATGTTCTTTTGTTGACTCATATATTGTCATGTTTAGATTTGTAAAAAATATGACATTGTCAGTTTAATAATCTAGGTTTATTAATTTGAAAATCTTAAATATCAAAGTCTTAAAAATAAAATAAATTAAATCCATAAAACGATCTGCTGTATTGATATAAATATAATATAATCTTATAATATACTTTATTATTATTTAATTAATAATAATTTATAATTTAATATAGATCCATATATTATAAAAAAGAAAAACAAATCCAAAACTTTCTTAGACAAAACAAAAATGAATTAAAATTACTTCCGGTTTATTATTAAATGAAAAGATAATATTATTTTTTAATTATCCATAAGTTAAGTTTTTATTTCAATAAAATGATGAAACCAGGATGAATAAGTCCTTTCTATTCAAGATCGGAAGTGGTTACAATACAGGGATGACATAAGTATCTAATATCAGTTTTCGGAGTCAAACAATAGAAGCCATCCATTTTTCTATCTTACGACGTCCCCATTCGTTGAATAACTCTAAAATATTATAGCAGGCCATTTATTAATTTAAGGTGTAAATTTAAAAAATCTTTCTTTAACATTATATATATATATGGCTGTTTCGAATACTTTTTTATAATTTGATAACAGAATATGTTAAAACATTTATAATTATGAATTATATTTTTAACTTTTTACACTTTTTTCAGTTATTCAATATTAACCTATTGTTTGATTGGTTAAATATTTTTAAGTAATCAAAGAACACACTGACAACCCAATGGTTTTTACTTTCCCATTTTGTATGGATATCCTCATTAATTTATTTTTATTTAATTCAAACTTATATTGAAAAACGGGTCAGAAATTGAGAAGTATAACATATAGAAAAAGACAATATAGAGCTTAAGTGTTCATACCTTATAAGTATAAGAAAATATATAGTTAAGAACCTTAGAAATCAAAATAAATAAAAATGTTTTTGGAGATCAAAATTTATGTGAAACAGAATGCAGAAATAAATTAAAATCAGGTGGATTCCATATTTAAAACAATATTAATAAAGATTTTTTATTCAAATATTTTATCATTTTTGAATAGAGGTGTATGATGACCATCGATGGTCTCATCAGAAAAAATTACATTGCCGGAAAAATATTAAACAAATAAAAAGGATTATTATTAATTTTTTTCGTATTTTATTTAAAAATTCTTAATGAAATTAGTGTTTTATTATCGATTTCTTAAATATTATTTTACATGAATGAAGAAAGACTAAAAAATTTTTCAATAAAAAACAAAACCTTCTTTAGAAAATATGATATGAAATAAATTAAAAAAGAAACACATTCTAAGAAATACACAAATAGAATATCGAAAAAAGATACGTAAAATACAAAAAAAAAGGAAAAAAGTTTTTTAATATACTAAATATCGGTAAGTTGCAAAAAGTATTAAATAATTTTTTACTTCAACAATAGTATCGATGGTTATCTACAGTAAACACAGATTATATTCTCATGACTGGTGATATTAAATATTAAGTATATATTATTATTGTATATATATTTAGTACATTGTACGTATATAATTTATGAATAAATAAATTAAGAGTGAGATTTATTATTTTAATTATTATCATTAATATCATGTCTTTCATAATGATATTTAATTAAAAAAATCGAATTATGATGTCTTGTTCAAAATAACCGATTATTACTCTCCTTTCCTTAAAACCTATCATTTGTAGGTTTTCTTTTTGAATAGTTAAAATGGACAAATATTCCTTTGTTTTAATTAATGTTTCAATATTTGTTTAAAGATTTATTCAAATAAAATAATTCTGATTGATAATTTGTTCGAACTCCATTTACAAAACGAACTTAACTATATAAAACTTACTATTTCAAATTTCTGCTCTTACGTAAAATTCAATAATTAAAACAATTTGAATTATTGATTTTACTGAATTATTAAGATTATATAAAATCTTCATTATTGTCTATATTGATAATTCCTAACAATTTTGTCATTGTCATTTTTTAAAAATTTATAATACTCAATTTCAATTTTTAAGATTTTTTTTGTATATATTGACCGTTTTCCGGTTTCTTTTTTCTTTCAGCTAGTTAAACTAAAACCGAGAACATGAACTTTATTTACAAAGATCATTTTGTTTAACTTTATAAGGTGATTAATTATGCTCTGATTAAAAATATAGAAAATAATATTTTTTAAATTGAGCGGTTTAACTTTAATATAACAACAATAAAAAATAATGATAATGGAGATAATAAATTTATATTATTATTATATGTTCATTGTATATATTTTAAGTAATCAATCCGATCCACATTTAAACATAACTTCTCGATATAACCACAATTTATACTGACGCACTTTTTCCACCGGTTGACCATTCCCTTGAAACCTATTTCAAAGAAATTTTGCTTCTTTTTCAGGACTATTTTCGTCACGTATTTCGTCAGGAGTATTTTTCATATTATCCTTTGAAGCAATTTTATGTCATAAAATATGTTTCTTCAGATGATTGAACAATCGTCATCTTGCCAAAAACCTGCACTGTTCTTCAAAAATAATATTTTCTTCTAGAAAAACAGATTTTTACATACTGTAAAATCCCGAGTATAAGCTGCAGCACATATTAGCTGCACCATTTACGTTGAAAACACATGATTTTAAAATCAACAACCTATCATTAAAAAACAAATTTCACCGTGACAATAACCATTTTGTTTTAATCGTTTATATTGTTTACATTGTTT
>JBBMKC010201506.1:0-14032 GCA_037834085.1 Bipalium vagum | reverse complement strand
TATTATTATTATTATTATTATTATTATTATTATTATTATTATTATTAAATATATATATATTATCATCATTTATAATAATAAAACTTTACATCTGATTCAAACGTAAACAATATCATTTTTACTTAAAATATCAAGACCATTGGATCCTTACAACATTCTAAGGACTATAAGAAACCTTTTAGAGATCAAGGTCGGTTTAATAAACTAATCGGCTTAATAAGACCAAGATAGAAATATTATTATGTAGACATGAAAGCCTTTCATATTAATTAGGATTTCTTGTACATCGTACTTAGAATTTTCTATTATTATTAATACATGCTCAAAACAGGCACTTTTAAGATAAATTTGTCGAGATAAAAAAATTATTTCTAAAAATAATTATAAAGATAATAGTCAATCTTGTTAAATAACAAGATCACATTGATTTATTTAAAATGAAATGATAAAATCTTAAATTGAAGGATTTCAAGATTTAAAATATGAATTTATGAACTCTGAATTCAATATCATCATTTAGTAAAATTTATTAATTTGTAGACTACTTATTAAAGTAAGTAGTTCAGTTAATCGATAACATTTCTAAATATTTCCCGAAATAATATTAATTATTATCATATTATTTATTTTTTATAATTATTTATAATATTATAATTATAAATTATAATTATTTATAATTATAATTATGATTATTTGACTTACTATTGGATTAATTGAATTAAATCACTAACAAGAAGCTGATATTTAGAAAACCGAATATATAGACATAATACAATCATATTTTAATTGTTATAAATTATCATCATTATTTACGAATATTAATTATTACATTAATTATTAATAATTCTAATTATTCAAATTATTTTTATCAACTATGCTTTTGCATCATTAAAACAAAGTTACGAAAACAAAAATACAAATTCCCAACGTATCGTATGACGATGGCACATTGATCAGACCCAGTCGATTTAAACACGGTTTTTGAGGCGGTGAGAAAAATGGAATTTGGTAAATTAAAACAAAATCCAAAAGTTAACATCGTATCGATCTGAAATCGTCTTTAAATGGCAGAAAAATTAATTAAATTATTAATGATTCAGTGGATGTAAATTTAGACAGTTATTTCTTCAATATAAACGAACCGATTGATATAAATTTAGAAATTGAAAATATTTATTTGACATTTAGATGGTTTTGGATTTAGAGTAACCACTAGATTTGCCACCATTTCAAGATTTTTATCAAGGCAAAATGTCAAGTAGAGAAGAACATAATCTCACGTTTGAATTTCCTTTGCCCGAGATAAGTATTATCCATGATCAAAAATTATTTATTATTATTATTATTATTATTAATAGCAAACTGGTGAAAAATCTCGTTGGAAAAATCAGGGCAAATAAGACGTTTATCCTGCAAGATTTTATCACAATTATTTACTGAAGTGTGTTTTTGAAAAGTCTTTTAACTGAAATCGATATATCCTTTTTCTCCCTTTCTTTTATATTTATCATGTCGAAATTTGCACCTCGTTCAGAATCTGTTTTTGCTAATGAGGAAAAAATTCATTTAATTTCCCAGAAATACTTTTCTTCTAATGATAAAATGGCATTATGATAATAAAATGAATTTATTATTTTATTAGTAATATTTTCCCATAATAAATGGAGAGTTTTTCTTATATAAATTATTTATATTTTTTTCTCCAGTGAAATTATTTATATTTTTGAAATTAGTAAAATTGCTGGAATAAAATTGGAAAACAATTTCGGGTAACGGGAAGAAATATAAAATTTATTTCGAAATTTATCATTTGTCAAAGAAATATTTATTAGTACATAAAAAAAAGTTGGAAAGATTAATTTTGTGAATTTTATTCATGGAAAATAATAATCATTTTTCAACTTTCATGTTTGGGTCGTTCGACTGTGGATCGAATGGAAAACAATTAAATTCTTTTTATTCCATGTGAAGAAATCTATAAAAAGAACGAAAGGCATTTTATCTAACGTCACCAGCTTAATCTATCCTTTTACAGCATTTTTCCAGATAAATTTCTGAAAAATAAATGCCATAACAATATACAAAATAAAACATGAAATTCTTTAATTATATAAAATTTTTCAGAGACGGAATTTTTTCCATTCTTTACCGTATTTATATTTTTGTAAATAAAATTAGCACTAACTTTTACTAATAAAAGTAGAACTCCAAATAGTAGGGTGATTCATACGTTTCCACCCGATAGCATATGATGTTTGGTCTGCGCATATTTCTATTGAATAAAGGCTATAATTATTTGTTCGAATTTCCCTGGATACATTTTAACACATTAATTATATTTATACATTATTGGTTAATTTATCTGTTCTTAATTCATTGTTTACGCATTTTAGAATGAGAGAAAAAATCATAATGCAACGTATAATACGATTGTCTTTATTTCCAAGAACAGTTTCATTATTAAACTCAGTTTTGCAATAAATTTTAATTTTTAGGAGATAGGGCGCGGAAACTTATGAATCCCCACTATATTATTTCAATAGACAACAAAATTCTTTACCAAATATCCAGGTACTGTAATATAATAAACAAAATATTAATGAAATAAAGTCAAAATGATAATAAATTATAAAATCTTGCCTTTTTTAATTACGAGGGTTAGTGAAAAAGTAACCTTAAATTATCTGTAACAAATAAAACCAACCTCTTATTTTATAAGTAAACACATTAACAATAAATGAAAAAGTTCTACTCATGATTAATATTCGTATTTTTTTAATAATCGCATTAAAATCATGGCGGTATAGTCAGTCAAAAGATTTCTACTCCCATTAGATTCCAGGCTCTAATTAAGCAGTGGCGTATGTGCATTGAATGTGGAGGGAACTATGTAGAAAACTGACATAAACAATCAAATGTGAAATAAATTTTTAAATAAAATAAATGTGTTTTTAGGTTACTTTTTGACTGACTCTAGTAAATACTCCAAAATAAATACCACTTTTGTTTATTTTCTTTAATTTTTAATGTTAGAAAAAGCGTTTTCAGTCTGATTTTTCTAAATTTATTTAATAATATAATAATAATTCAATTTATAACAAAATCCTTTAAACCTTTACAAATAATTCGATATTAAGAGACCTTAAAATAGACAAAAAAGATCTTTATTTCTAAATTGTTAGCAAATTTATATATAAAATGAAGTTTGATAATAAATATAAAATATAAATCCCTTTTATATTATAGATAATTTAATTATAGTAAATATTTCTAATTATTAGTGCTGTATGATATAATTGTTGTAGGTACTTTACATTGATTTCATTGTAGGTTTCAATAAATGTGAATATACTATTAACTAGGAATGAAAGAGTGAAAGCATCTCAGCTTTATCAGGAAAATAGTAATAATGCTGAAGCTGGTCGTTTGTAATCTACGGAATTTAGAATTGGACATCTGAAGAGTCTAAACATCACAAACAGAAAGCATAAGTTATGTTGCAAGAATAAGGTCACTTTCAGTAACAAGAAGGCTATTGAGCCAAGAGAACTAAGTGGAATATTAATTATATGAATGTTCACAAGCTAATAAATCCTCAAAGAATTACTTTTAAAAAAGATTTTAATCTTCTATCGATAATACTATTAGAAAAATATTGTATAATTTTTCACAATAAATAATTTCTTTTTTCATGTTCAGCAGACTTTTCTTATCTTATTTTTTACACTATAATATTTCCTCTGCCCATTGACTATACTCTATTATCGAATTGCAGGGACCGGATACCTTGCTATCATATTAAGATCTTACTGATAACATTTAATGAACAATGAAATTATTAAGATCAACGATTATCTTTTAAAGAAATTAAAAAGAATTAATAATAAAAATTTGATTTCTCCGGTAAAGCAACTTTCAGACCTTTATCTTTTTTCTTTCGTTTATTACCAAAACCATTTAGTCTTCAGTAGAAGACAATCATGATAATGAGAAATTTCTTCTTACTTTATTCTTTTCTCTTTTACAACCAAGGATTTTTCTTCTAATTTTAACCAGTTATAAAATTTATAATTGTTCTCTACGATATCAAAAAGAAATAATAATGAAAGAAATATCAATATCAATATTGAATTAATTTTTGTTTTACTGAAACTAAAATATTTGACTGAAGAGAGTTGGTGATTTTAAAAATCATCTAAGCTAAACTTTTAATTATTAAATAACTGAATTGAAGATATTTTTAATTGTGTTTTAAGAATGAGCATTATTTTTAAATTATTATTATTATTATTATCATTATTATTATTTTTATTTTTATTATTATTATTTTGATTTCAAGTATTATTATTATCACTATTACTATAATTTATTACCAAAAAATGGCAAGTATTGATTAGAATGGTATATTTATGTAATTTCATAAAATTTTCAATTCGACTTTATTTTTCTAACTTTTTCATTTTACCAAAATCGGCGGAAATTTTTTAGACTACCCAATATATCTATTATTTTATTATTATTGTCAACATTATAATTACTTTCATGGTATTTATTCTTGATTACTTTTAGAATTTCTATTTTTTATTTATTATTTTTGTTGTTATTTATTATTTTCAATCTTTAATTAAAAACCTGACATTTTTAGCCTAATCTCCTCAATCATAACAATATTTAAATGACATTATTTACATCAGCAAATAACGCAGTCACCTCTGAATCCTGGAGATTAATTAATTTTAAAATTAAGAAAAGAGTTCGGCGTGTCATAATAATAAAAATTTATCATTATATCTTTCTCGTGAATTTCGCCAACAGTATTTAGTTCATCGTTTTCAGCATTTCAAAGAATGTTACAATTTTTCTTTTAAGATTTACGGACGCGGTGAGAAGTTTTCAGAATTTTACGTACTTCACCCTTATGTTAATTTTAGTCAGCGAAAACAATGTTTCAATAAGTAATCATTATTCTTTGATCACTGAACTTTTTTATGTTTCTAAATGTCAATCTTTCCTTGAAGTTATATTTTAAATTACTTTAGTCATAATCTTTACTTTTATTTAATAATTACTTTTGAATACTTTATACGTTAGAATTGCACCTATATACGCTCCTAACCTATTGCCGAAGTCATACCAACTTTTAAATAGACCGGGAAAAGGTCATAAGACAATCACAGAATATGATTGGTTTAAAATATTCAAAAGTTCTAAGGTCAAACTAAGAGAAGCATATATTGATAGCCATGCATGCTTGATTATGCTACTATTAAAATGTTAATAAACCATTATAGAATTAGGTATCTGTTATTTAAATCATTTACACAACCTGAAAAAATTAACAACCATTTCTTGTCCAGGCAATAGATGAAAAAGGTGAATTTTGCAGATTCTTTTCATTTAGGGACACAAATTTTGTATCAAAAAAATCCTTTTTATTTCTTAAAGACGGTTGAGGTTTTGATAGGTTCGTAATATAATTTTATGATTAACATCAATTTATATATCATTCTTTAGAATATTATTAGAAAAAATTTTTTATGGATGTATGGCTCTAATCAATATAATGAGATTTAAAGAGCATAAATATTTTAAACATTTCAATCCTATAACTAAAACATGAAATTATAGAAATTGGAATTCTAATCAATTATAATTGAATCTTTACTTTAATTTATTTTTTTTCGATTTTAAAATTATGGATTTATTGAGAATTATTTTTCACTGTTTTTTGTTTTATCTTTTACAGATTAAAACAATATAAAAATATACTAATTGAAATTTAATTGAAAGTAAAAGAAATGTTTTAATATAAGGAAATATAATATAATGATAATATTTTAATTGAAATCTCTGTTTTTTTTTAAATATTATATTTATTATTTATAATTTCTTAATAATTAAGTTAAAAAATACGGCAAATTACATTTTAATATGATAATCTACAAAAAGCAGGAATATTTTAAATTCAATAATTTTATCATTTGAATATGAAAAAGATGAAGATCTTTACTCCAGCTCAATCACGCAAGAACCAAAGATAATATTACATTCGTATAAGGCAAAATTGAGAAATAAATGAGATTTGATTTATTAAAATTTAATAATTTTCTCTATTTTCCAAAATAAATATCAGAAACAATATCATTTAACAATTTTGATTTTTAATAAATATCTATTAACACCCGTTTCTAACAATCATTTTTTTTAATTATTTTTTCTATTTATATATATTTATTTATTTATATTTATTTATATTTATTTATATTTATTTATATTTATTTATATTTATTTATATTTATTTATATTTATTTCTTTAAATATTATTTTAAACTTTTTTTATTTTTTAAACACAATATTTTAATGAAAAATAATGTAAATACGTTTTTTCTATTTTCTTACACATGATATCAAAATAAAGAAAATAAAAATACAACTATAAATTAAACGATAAATATTTGAAATATATCAGGTGTTACGGAATACAAATTTTTATTATTATTAGTATTATTATTATTATCATTAGTAGTAGTAGTAGTATATTGTTATTGTTTTTATTAAGTGACCTGATTTTTTTCACTGTTTTCGTTAAAAACTGTTTTAATTTGATTACAGACAATATTTACGTTTGAAATTCGATTGTAATAAAACTGTTTCTAAAATCAAATCCTCAGAATAAATAATTATAAAAAACTATATAATTATTTTTTTATTTAAATTAAAATGTGCTTTGAATTAAAGATTGATTTGTTACGAATCATAACTTTCCTTGTTACAATGTCTCTTAAGTCATAATGACAAAGACTGTAGTCAATAATCACAATATATCTTTACTCAATATTAGAATAATGACAATTACTACATTCTCCAGTTGAGAACAGCTTAAAAACGTATTTCTGGCCTTTCAGGTAGTCAGGTCCCAAAACTGGAAACTGATTCGTTGTGCTCTATCCAGACAAGAGAAAATATTCTTCACTATTATTGATCAATTTCTGAAACATATTTATTTGTGCAAAAAGAAAAGTTTAAAGACAAACTTGGCCAATGACAAAGGAAAAGTTTTCTTCTTTTTTTCCATTAGCTAAAAACTACACTATGCCATACTTACTTAAAAGCTATTTTAAGACCAGATGTACAACCTGGTACACGAGAATTAAGAAATGAATCCCTGTTATCCAAAATTAAATTGTGCAGAAAAAGTTTTTTTTGAAAACTTATTATTATATTTCTTATTATTAATAATATTATTATTATCTTTTTTATTTTGCAAGACAACAGGTATCTCACAAATAACATTGCAAAACTTACTGATTTGAGGTACGAAATTTTTCCTCATCCTCTATACTCACCAGAGCTGTCACCTAGATATTTCTATTTTTAAGTAACTGGACACCTTTTTCAAGAGGTGCTTTAAAAACCTGGTGACATCAAGAAAATTTGATAATCCCGTGCCGAAATGCATTGGATCTGGTGGATCTTATTTTTGATTAATAAAGTTTATTTCTTCTTGATTTATGACCATTTTTCTTTCGCAGTTAAAAATGATATTATATTTCCATCAATCTTTATTATAATATTATTATTACTTTTATTTGCTCATCCAGATATATTTACTTATAATATTTTTTATTTCTTCACAATTATAAAGATCGTATAACTCATTATTATAATTCATTATTATAATTCATTATTTAAAATATCAATATTTAACACTTAATTAATCAAAAAAATCCCGCGTTGAATGCAAATAACATAAGCTGAATTCTGATTTTTAATAAAATTGTTTTAATAATACATAAATTTTATATTCCCTTACAACTTAACTATTCATGTGATATATAACTAATGAAGATAGTCTAGGTTTAATTATATATATTTTAACCAAAAACTGTGGGAAGACGGTTGTAAAATCAGCAAAAAGCCGACATTTGATAAACAAAATTATGTTTTGGATATATGATCCGAAAAATATGTCCCACTTTTATATTCCATATCAAAATAATTTTCATAGTTTTTTCGGGAAATAATTTTTAATTTATTGTAATTTTCACACTTCCTTAGAAACTATCGGAAAGGAAACATTTTAGAAATGGAAAATTATTAAATAAACAACGATAAATTTTTGTTTCAATTCTCTTTAATTACTTTATCATTTGAAAAAATTGACAGAATTTTACTAGCAAAAACTAATAGTTCTCTTTAATCATTAATAATTAAATTAGTCTCTAACTGCAGAATAATTTAGTTTGTTTGAATAAATGGAATAAAATATATAATCAAATACTACCGAATATTTAAAATAAAAAAGTTTAAGCGAATGGAAGATTTTTTATTTGTAAATTTATACTTATTCCATCCCATAAAAAGTTGATTTAATAAATGACTATTTGTTAAGTTAATGGATTGTTTTAAATAATCAATTTTGTTTATTTTATTGCTAATCTTTTGAATATAAAAATGACAAATCTTTTGGAGGATTAAAAATTTGTATTGTTACTGAATTTCTGAAGATTGTTGGTTAAAATGGGATAGGTGAACCAGAATATGATACGGTCGAAGATTTATGTCAGCAAAAACTATGCCCAAAATTGCTGGATCAAATTCTTTGAACGTGGTACGTTGAATAGGAAGCAAGAATCTGTAAGACATTATATTGAAAATTATGAAGAGCGACAAGTAGCGGTGTCAGCAATAATTCGTAAACACCGGTCTAGTAGTATCTCCAATATCTAAAATGCGACTCAAATTCCTAGTAGTAGCGTGCAAAGAATTGTTGCAGCTGAACAATTTTGACTGATCTATAAGAAAATATGCCCTCTAGTAACAGATTTTCAGAAAACATAAAAGGCTGAAATGGTTCCGACAACACCGAAATAACACATGGGATTCATGCGAGGATATTGATGAAAATAAGTAAATAATTATCAAATTATTAATATACTTGATATTCTTGGTTAAGTTTTTATAGTTAATAATTAAAGGCCCATATTATAAGACCTAATTTTGTTTATATTATTTTTACCTAAATTATTATTTAACATAAAAATGTTCTAATTTATTAATAACATTTTATTTTTTATAATATAATATTTCTATAACAATAACAATCCATGTACATGCTTCTCATTTCTCCATACTTGATTATAGAATCGGTTTTGTAAATATATATCTCTTCATGTAAGTATTTTCCTTTTGTTTAAAGATTAATTAATTTTTAAAGAAAATATAAAAAATCAAAAATTTTATTTTCGTTAAAGCAAATTTGCATGCAAAATATTTTTCATAAAATATTTATTCGGAGATTTCACGAAATTTCTTTTAATTTTATTAATTATATTAATTAAACTCATTAATGATTTGAAGTAGGAATTCATTGCAGAAATATCATTAAAGATTTAGATTAAAAAATATTAAGGGGCATTTCGTAAATAAATGATTTTTCAACACATTTCGCTTTTATTAATTTACGGAGTAATAAAATTTAAATAATTAAAATGGAAATTCCATTTATTATCGGTCAGGTTTTCTTGAAGGAAATAAAGAAATATATTCATAAAAATTGCATTTTGTTTGAATAAGTCTTCATGATGACAATATTTAATTGTCCTTATGAAATTTGAATTTTATTTTTATTATCATTTAACATTTTATGCAGTTCGTCATGCAGTTCATGGAGCATTTGAATCTTGTATGGATAAAGTTGAAGTTCTTTTTCCAGAACATTGTATACAGTTTTATAACTGCAACATGATTTTTTTAACAGCAATTCTTACTGAAGTATAAGGCACTTCCTCATAGATTTTACTAATTGTATCTATTTTCTCATCGTCAAGAGATGGTCTTCCAGACTTGGAAATATCAATAACACTGCCTGCCTCTTATAGCTTTCGCTATTGGTATATCTTTGCATATTTAATGCTTCAAATGCCGTCTAACAGACGTAAAAGAACCCATGTTAGCCATCAGTAATACAATTGTAATATGTTCATCAATATCGACCATTATCTGAAATTTATATATTCGGTATTTATATTTCAATTTATTTAAACAATTAATCAATTACCTGAAATTTGAGAAGTCCTATTTTATTAGGAATTTGAATCAATTGTATTTAATTAAATTTTAAAATTTTTGCTGAGCTTACAAATCGGATACTTACTTTTTACACACCCTGTACGAAACTGAACAGAAAAATATCTCCTGAAAATTTCAACAGGATTTCAGAAAACGGTGAAACTTTAACAATAGAGATAACAACAGAATTATAAACGATTCTCTCAATGATTTCATCAATAAAAGTTTTTTAATATTTGCATACGTGATTTTTCGCTCTAAAAATTAATGAAATAGATAACCAGCATCAATTTAAACAATTTTTCACCCTCATAATTCAATTTAAGTTTACTTTTATTTTTTAAATATTAATTCAAACTTGATTTGTTGATAAAGAATAAATAATTTTCATTTCACATTGCTGCCATTATTTTAAAAAAAATATATCTTGTAAAATATCAAAAAATAACGTTAATCAAAAAACTTATTAAAGTCTCATCTGAATAAACTTAATTAGAATTATCTGAAATATAATCAATTAGTTCTTAAAATTTATTAAAAATTTATATTAATATTTTGAGAATTTTTCCCGTTATTTAAAATCATTTTCATTACTAAATTTCAACCATACATTGTGAAATAATTATGAAGAATTTAAACGATTTTTATAATTTATAAAAGCTAATTAAATTACAAAAAATAAGTTCATGACATCATAAAATGTCGTTGTTTTTGTTAAATCAAATATATTCGAGACCATAAAAAAATAATTAAATATTTTAAAAGCTTTTATTTCATAAATAAAAAACTTTTTATATTTAGTTAAAATATTTAAAACATTTTACATGCCATACTTAATTTTTTCTGTAAATAAAAGTTTGAAGAGATAATGGTAAAAAAATTATATATAATTTTATTAATGAAATAAAAAAATTGTCCATTTAAATCATAATAATACGTATGGTTGAAAATCCTTTTTTAAAAAATAAAATTTACATGTTTTTATTAAAAATTTATTAATGCTCTCAGCATTATTGTTATATTTTTTTATTTAGAAACTAAATTAATTATAAAAATATTCAGAGAAGCCAACATTTTAAAAATTTGAATTCATAATGAATTTTCATCCCAGACTTAAAATGGTGAAACCTTTTCAATTTTATATTTGGATTGAAGACAAAAATGAGGGAAAATAAATTATTATTTCTTTTTACCAAAGCTATTTCAATCTGAGATATTTATTTTAATGGATTAAGAAATATAATTATTTTATTGTTGAAATTTTTTTTCAATATTATTAAAGAATATTTAAAATTGTGCACTAAAATAAATTAGATTTGATGCAAGGGTTTTGGAAATATTACAAAAATAAAGATTATTCAAAGTTATTCTAATATATTAAATTTCATTTACAATAATTTTTTAACGTTTATTATTTTTATTATTTTTATTAATTATTTTTTATATCAGATATTTTGTGACCATTCTAGAGATTCATCATATAGTTATTAATGATTATTATTTCATAGCTTTTTGCTCAAAGTTTTCCAATAATTGCTTAAAAGTACCTAAAGATGTTCTATCTTTTTCAATCTTTCGAATACCCGAGGAAAGTCGAAAGTGAAAGAATCCATGGAATTTTCCTGATTTGTCATTATGACTTATTACAAATAAAAATAAATTTCTTGTTCAACACTTTTCATGCTCTGGAAAAGCTATACATGAGGTCAATCACACCTTTTGAGCCTACCAACTTTGGATTCAAGTTAAGCCTTCAAAGTGTAAAGTATTATAATGAATATTTTGCAAAAGATTTATTTATTAGCTATCTTATTCTCATATATAAAAATAATCACTTTAATCATAAAATGAAAGAAATAAAAATGTTAACTATTACATTAAAAATATTAATAATTGTGAGTTTAACAAGTCACTATAAAATTGTAAATTAAAATTTTTTTAGCAATTTAAGAGCTATTTATTTTTTTACAAAATTTAAAACAAAGTTAAAGATTTATTATATATAAAGAAATCACAAGAATGGCTCGACAAAAGCACCATAATATTACATTTATTCTTTTTTTAATTTCTATAAACATTCGTCCCAAAGTATCATGATTAATTTAATTGATTTTCGTTTCTATAGCCGAACATAATTAACCCAAATTTTGAAGTTGTTTAGAGTGCACATTTTGCTTTAAACATCCACACAAAACGAAATCTAAAGACGAAAGATCCAGAGATCTAGGTGCCCATGAATAGTGCATTATTACTCCATTCTGTAGAAATATTATCTTCGAGGCCAAGCATAAATGACCAAAATAATTCTTCATCATCTCAAGATAATTTTTTCATTTACATTTTCATAAAAAGAATGGTCCAATGATAGAGTCTGATGATATGGCACACCAAACATAAACTTTTGGAGAAACACTTGGTATTAATACACTTCTGTCTTCTTCTCAGTTCTCCATATTCTATAGTTCTGCTTGTGAAGATTACCGGATAATTGAAAAATGGATTCATCCGAAAAAAAATATTTTTCGAAAGATGGCAAGAGGTCCTCAGTAATTTGTACATGTCTGTTGAGGTTCTCTTCATATACTTATTGTTGCATTTAAATTTTATGACTTAACAGATAATTCATTGAGAATACAATTACAAATGATCAGATTTATCAGATATTTTTCATGATAACAATTACTATCACGAGTATATTTATAAAAAATAACAAATGTTTTATATTAATTTATGAACATAAAAGGTTTCATGTAATAATAAAAAATAAGTATATTCAATATTTCATGCATTGATTAACGAGATAACTGTGTTCAGACTTGAGGCAAATCGAGATAGTAAAATAATGATATTTTGTAAATTACAAGGTGAAAGATAAAATATTATATCTTCTAAAGAAACAGAGTAAAGATATTATTTTACTTTTGAATTTGTGGTTCTCATTTTCTTTCCTGATCCATAAATACTTTCAGAAATATCGAAAATACACAAATTGCCGAAAATAAATAAAACTCTTACATAGTGGGGTTATTATCTAAAAAAAATCTGTATTATGAGTACATTTATGATATATTATAAAATTAAGTCCAAAAGTCGAAGAACTCTTTTAATTAAAAACAAAAAAATTTAAAGCTCATCAGTATCATTTCTTCAGAGGATATTTAAATGAATTACTGAACAACCACAAAACAGAAAACAACTTTGTTGAATTTTGGTTGAAGACAACACACACTTATAGATGACGCTTTTGAAATAAGTGGATCAGAGTGTTATGTAAAGTTGGAAAGAAAGGACTGCCATTTTAAGGAAATGCTTTATAGAATTTCAGAAACAAAAATTTTTTGTTCATTAAAATAATTCCCATGATTTTTATGACCAATAACCATCTTTAAGACACAAAATCAATACTCTTGAATAAAACTCAAAAGTATTTAAACCGAAAAGTTTTTTAATGTACTTTTGATATTCTTCTCAACCTAAATGATTTTTTTTATTCAAAAAATACTGCATTAATCAGAATAATAAAACCTGTAGGATAAATGTCTGGCTATATGGAGGATTTTGTTGTCTATTTGAATCTTGTCAACCATGCACTTCCTCATGTTTATCTTCACACATGTTAGATTCGAAAAATATGAAAAAATGATAATCCACAAATGTGAAATATTTAATTTTTAATGGGGGATAATTTACATACATGTACTTCATAGAAAGAAAACAAATCTTTGATTTTGATGACATGAATTGGACGACCTATAAAGCTACCACAGTTTTGTCATATGCTGCTGTAATTTAAATTACAGGCAATATAGGTTTGTCAAATTCAGTTTTAATAAATCTCTTAGAAAAATCAAAATTTCATAATAAATAATTATAAAAATTATACTAATGATGGGATCTGCAAGACCCACCAAGCAACAGAGCACAGGACCTACCAACAATGATCAACCTCAGCAGACTCAAA